>JAHHFK020004500.1:92500-209059 GCA_024533555.2 Aedes koreicus
GTGGTAGTCAGTGCGGAAAAGTTTGTTCAGCAATTTCGGCAGGAGCAGTTAACTTGGGACGCAGAACTGCTGAATACTGAATGTGGTTATGGTGGCTATCCATCCGAGCTCCAATATGCATTTTGCGAGATATTCGAGATCTTCGATGATGACTCGGAGAAAACGAAACACAATTCGATAGTTTGCATCTAAGACCGTATCTGGTGGGACGTGCACCATTTGATGACTCCGACTAAACGGAAGGCTCCGCAATCACGTGGCTCCTTCGATACTCGCCTGTCCGACTATTCAGCTTTTGGCAACCATCTGGCAGAAATTTCGATCAACAATGCTTTTATCAGCCAGTTTATGATTTCACTTCCTGCGAACTATATTGCGACAACAAAAATGCGTCGTTTCAATCTGGAAAGCTGTGGCTTACTGTGAACTGTTTTTTTGTTCAACCACTTTGACATTAAGGTGCACCTGACAAAGTCTGGTTGCAATGTTTCGCCATGAAAATCGTAGTCGGCGCAGTTTGTCGGCGGAGTCTAACGTCAACTCGGTAAGGCAATTCGTTACTTCTGGATCAACAATTGAAAAGGGCCTATCAACATGTGTAAAAAACCATTTTTGGGCATTTTGTAGCGCAAGGCGGAACCCACACCCACAAACAAATACATGTAAGGGAATGTTTTCCCTACATGACGATTCTGTAGGTTTGCGTGTGTAGCCAACGGCTTGCGAGAAAAAGGGCTCAAAAGTGTTTGTTTACAAATGTTGATAGGCCATTTTCTATTGTTGATCCAAACTTGTATCGGATGACTTCACACAATATGTTGTGACAATAGCACAACGTTCATTAGCGTTTTGGTTGACCAGCTGAAAGGGACTGCATGAACTGTTTTGAGAGAGGCAGTCGCGCATCTAGTATTTGTTTCCGAGGGGGGTTTTGTTAACATTTGTTGCAAGTTATGTAAAAATACCTAGCAAATATTATATAAAGCGTATCCGGAAATAAATTTTGTATCATCGCACGAATGTTAGAGGTTTAACAGAAATCCAAACAAAACTTTTCTCAACATTTATTTTCTTCAAGTATGTTCCTTTACACTTTTGCAATAAAAGATTTGAATTTCACCCTCACGCCCAAACTTTCGGACGTTTGACTTGACTCCTGCCATCAAGGTTTGGACAAGCTTCTCTCCTCTGGTTTTGTAAGCTTTTGTCCACTTCAGCTTGAAGTTTTGAACCGATTTTGACTCTCCACCCATTTTCCGACAATCAGCTTTCATTATTGCCCAACATTTTTAGATCGGTTGGAGCTCTGGACAATTTGGATGTAGATTTCACTGTTAATATTCCCGGTTGAGATCAATGGTTGGCTGATTTTACCACACGTACAGATGGCTTGCCAAACGAGCTATTTTTTCGCAATTTTTTCCATCTTCAGTTCTTTAAACTTAGACTATAGGCTGCCTCTGTTCTTCGTAGTGTAGAATCTATTACCAGGGATTTGTGAAAAGTCAGCCTTCACGTATGTTTCATATCTGACCGACATTTTGGGCTTCCTCTTGTATACTTTCACCACTTGTTTCTCATTTTGTTTGTTGCGTGTTCCTCTTTTTGACTGCTTGGTTGGCTTTCTCTGAACCGTTTTAGTTTGTAGAAACTTGCTGATGACATTCGACACCGTTTGTTGCGTCACCCCGACTGAATTCGTGATTTTTTTCTGTGAACGATTAGGATTTTCCAATAAATAGTCGAACATAAGATTTCGCAGCTCTCCTACTCGAAACGCCATTTTCAATACTTCAATTTAAAATTAAACAGTATGTGCGTCGACGCGGAGGTGAAAGGATCCACTGACATCTAATCCATACACCAAAAAGAAATTCTTACGTTGACTCGGACCACTGACACGACAAAGTTATTAAAAATATTTCCGGACACGCTTTAAGCCTCTGGTAGAGGGGGGGACTTAAAATCTATAAAGGCCAATGAAAAGAAGCATTTAGTTCCGAATCATTCACTACCGTCATATGTTTCAAGCGGCGTCATATCTTTCAAATGATAAAGGCTAAACATTCAGAAATGTGATTTGATCTATTTCGATTTAACCGTTATGTGTCCAACAAACAAAAACACCTTTAAGAAGCCGACAGGGGGCATTTTTACCCACGGAACTACATAATGAAATATCATCTTTTGAAATTGAAAAAGACAGCTCTGTTCCCTGTTGGACACTTAACGATTAAAGCTCTCTCAAATCGACACTATTTTGTCGTTCTCAGCTAGAAATAAAAAAGCTTTATGTGGAAATTATGCTATTTAAGTCGAATTAAAGGCATTAATCAATTTGTGTTCTATACAATTATTGAATTTCAAATTGTTCATATTCTTTAACAAAACAAAGAAACTCTACATAAGTTTCACAGCGTAATAAAGACTTGTTAGATCTATTGATCGTAATATTTCAACAAGGTTAGCAAATCTACCGACGACACAATAAAAGATACATTGTTATGCAAAAATCCACGCACTGAATCACATCTTGGCAGTATTTACATAATCGTGATCAATGTCTCGTTATCCGTTCACCCAAGGGTTTTGCCCCATTGACTTGCAAGCAAGTAATGTTTAATGGTTCGCGGTCACACTTTCGGTGCACGGCACCAGCCGTCGAATCCGTTGCACTATCCGTTTTATCGCATCTACGCGCGCACATCGTAAACTTCGTTTCCGTTCTACTATGTTACGATGTGAATGTGATGCTAAAGACACGAGCCGTCCCATAAGGTGGGTAATGTACATTTTTCATCGCCATTATTGTCGTCGCGTCATTGTCGTCTTCGGCGCACGCGGTCATCGAGACATAATGGCTGGTGTAGGAGCAGACACAATTTTCAAACGAAGTCAAAAATAGTGGGTAAAACAATATGCTATAAATCTAAATTTAAAATTATGTGCAGACGGCAATTTTCCGCTGTGTTTGTTTTCTGTTTTTTTTTGTGTGAAGTGATTTGTGCGGTCGCAATAAACTACTCTCAGATGAAATGAAAATTCCTAGAGAAATTTACCTACACGAGTGATTGAAACGTGTTCCATCATCTATGGGATATAAGAATGATGATCTTTTCAATGCACATCAAGATGTAATATTCAAAACAGTACAGTACAATGTGTTTCTTTGAATTACATAATCATTTACATAGATATTTAAATATTACAATTAGCTGAAAGGTTTTTTCTTTGTTTTGCATTATAATTTCATTGAAAATATATATTCTTTTAGATCCTCGTTGCTTTGGAGTGAAGGTTTGATTAACGCACCAGAATTTAGAACTTTTCGCAAAACCGAAAATATCCACACTGATCCACGTTAGATTTTTTTTTTTTTAAAAACAGTTCTTTAATTTGTACATCAGTTATCTTACAACAAAAGATAGGACAGGAGAGCCACTTACTCGCAATCCTCTCGAGGTTAGTCGGAATAACACTTTTACGGATGGGAAGAGGGACGGGAATTCAAAGTATGGGTTTCAAAGGTGTTTTGATTTGATTTGTATTTATGTATTGTATTTATGTATTTTTGATTCAAATGTATTCATGTATTTTGATTCTTAGTCTATTTACAACTATGCAAATTTCAAATTGACTATTTTCGACAGACAAACAAAATCAACCAAAACTACAGATTAGGTTAGTCATAGGATAATGAAACTACGTTTTCGACAATTATTAGTCAAAGCACATAGATACATTTCATAAACTCCAGATAGCGTACAGCCAAAAAGTCTCGAATCATTACCTTAGGGTATCTATCTCGAGACAAGATGGAATCATAAAGCTCTGATCTGATTCTGATGCTCAGCACAAGACCAAATTACGTGATCTGCAACTTGGTAACCTTGTCCACATTCATAGAGATGGCTACCGCTCAGCCCAACATTTCTTATGGAAGAAACCTGTCTGCACCTATGTTTATTCATTTGTATTTATTTATAGACGCAGAAATTTTTAGCCCTGAATATGAAAGGTGATAGCTCTGTAGCACATCCAACAACCCATTTCAAGAATACCTGTTCATACACATAAGGCTTGTCACGACAAAATCTGGAGAGCCCGAAATACGTATATCTCTGGAAATACTTCATCAACGCGTGGAATATTTCGCAGACATCAATTTTTGGTGATACTACAAGCTTTTAGATCGAAGATGGCGTCGAAAGAAGAGCAAGTGCGAAATTGTGTGCGGTCGCAATGAAAATCCGGATCTGTTAGTAAGAAAACTTGCAAAAAGCTTGGTTTTTCTGCAAGCACTGTCCATATTTTTCTTAAATCGATCTCAGGAACCACCAGAAGTACGCGAATGTGAAGAAAATATTGCAGAAGAAATCAGATCTTTCGGTACGTATTGTGGCTAGAAAAATAAAAACTTTCATGCAAACTTCCAAGCACCAGCAAGATAAAATAGTCGTTCATGGTGAAAACTGTACCGAACCGTAATGATAAACAAAATGTGACGGCTTAAACCCGGGCTCGCAAGTTGTACAGCGAATATTTGACGAAGTTTTCCTGCGTGATAATGGACGATGAAACTTATGTGCTGGAAGACTTTAAGCAGCTACCTGGAATGTCTTATTATACTGCCATGCAACGGAACGACTTAGAGGAGCATTTCAGGATGAAGAAGAAAAAGGCAATGTTTCCAAAAAAAGATTTGGTTTGGCAGGCAATAACTATGCAGCTGTGGTCGAGCAAGCCGAAGCTTCATCACTAGCGGAACGGTAAAGAAGGAAATATACCGTGAAGATTGCCTAAAGAAGCGATTGTTACCATTCCTACGCAGCCATGGCGCTCCCTCGCTATTCTGGCCTGATTTGGCATCTTGTTACTACGCCAAAGATGTTTTGGAATGGTATAAAGCGAATGGAGTCCATGTTATCCGAAAGAGGCGAATCCACCGAACTGCCCGGAGTTGCGAGCGGTATTGGGCTCTCGTGAAGAGAGAACTCTCTCAATATAAACATCAAGCTACAACTATAGAACAATTTCGAAAATCTTGGACAAAAGCAGCTAAATCGGTTGCAGAGAAGTCTGCACAGACCCTAATGGCTGGAGTAAACTCAAAAGCTCGTAGTTTCTTCATGCAGCCTAGTTAGGTAACTGTAATTAGTTTTAAGACGACTAATAATGCACAATTAAATGAATATACGATGCATCGAGCGATGGATTGAGCAAACAGCAAATTTGTTTTATTCCAAATTTAATCTGTCCAAATTTTGTCGCGAACAAGCCTTACATTCTGTTATTTTCATATACAATAAGCCCCACATGAACACTTCCGTAGATCAATTGGATTCATGAAAGGCATTCGCACTTCCATATTGAAAATAAAAACAATTTTTTTCTTTAAATTCTAGCGCGTATATAAAACTAATAATAATTGTATAGTAAAAAAAAATTGAACAATCTCACCGATGTTGTTTTTTGCATTCTTCTGTCCCTTTTGTCCCTATGTCTATGTGTTGGTTAGAAATCTCAAAAACTCGTCCCCATGTTCAGAAAAAACAGTGTTATAAATTGATTGCTTTCCTGTAAAGGTATGGATTGACAACTTTTGTCTTATTCCCGTCATACAACTTTATTTTCTATTCCATATTGGTTTTATGATTATTTCGATTACTATTATTTCAATCAACCAGTTAACCTGCCTAACCTCATAAGGCATAGAATTTTTGCTTACATACTTTTATTTATATTCCTTTCGCACTGTTGTCTTCTATTCCTGTTGTTGATTTCTCTTCACTTCCTTCATATTTATAAATCTCTTCTGTCGTTTCTTCACCTTTTTTTTCTATGTCTTTTGTCAATTCTATCCAGTTTTCTTCTAGTAAGCCTGGTATCTTATTTTTATCTTCTTTAATAGAATCATTCCGGGTCTTTGCCGTCCTACCTTTTTTTTTTTTTTGCCATACTTCATATCCTGCGCAACTCTCAATGGATTTGCCTATGAAAATTTGTATATGACCCCAGTGGCTAGTTTTCATTTCTCGAATCTTCTTAACTGCTGTTTTCCCGTCTAACAGCCTAGATAATTCAATTGTTTTCTTTGGTTTATACCTAGAGTATCTGAGCATCTCCTTTACTTTGTTTTTCATATTTATTATTAGTTTTTTTTATCTCTTATTTTAAGAGATGCAGATTTTAAACCATAAGTTGTAGTCACCATCTACACGATCTAATGACTGTCTTGTTAAATAGTTTTGCTCATTCCCATTTTGGTATATATCTTTTTGGAAATTCTATTATCACTTTGCTTCTAGCTACAGCTTGCAAACACCTGTTTCTAGAAGTCTGTGATCTTCTTCATTTGTTTTAGCTGTTTTTTTGGATTGTTCTTATCATTCTGTGCATTTCTGACTAAAACCTGGTATTTACTGACATGGTTCTTAAGTCCTACCTCTATCAGTTCGTTCTTCAATAACTTGGCTATTTTTTCTATTTCTTCTATTTTCTTTGCTATTATTAGTATGTCATCTGCAAATGCCAGAATGTCCGGTAGTTTTTTATTGCTAATCTCTAATAAAGTAATATCCGGGTAATGCTTTTTCACTTCCAAAAGCACTTTTTGGATTATTAATGTAAATACGTATGGCGATAATGGACATCCTTGTTAAATCTCTTTTGCTTTGGTTTGTTCTTCGGTTCTTACTCCTTCCCATAGCACACTTGTGCGTTCTGCAGACATCGCTTGAAGGACTCTTTTTGTTACGTGTCTCGGTACGTTGAGTTTATTTAATATTTGTTCAACCTGTATAATTTTGAGTTTCTTCTGGTAAAGTCAATTTTATTTTCCCTTATGGAAATTTACATAACGAAAAACTACTTTCCAAAGATTCAGTATATCTACGAATGCTTTTTTGATATCCACAGGTATTAGAATGATTGTATTACCACTATTCCAATTTTTTTTCCATGCATCTTCTTGTTAAAATTATCTGTTGATATGTTTTGTATCAACATGCTGTTTGATGAAATCCTGGTTCACTTGCATAGTTTCTCAGTCTTGCGTACATTTTATTACCATCTTGCGTACATTTTATATCCTATGTTACCGAATGATATTTGCTTGAAGTCAGATGTATATTTTGCCTTTCGTTTTTGGTATCGGTATTTGCGCTGACTGATTCCATTAGTCTGATATTTTGTTGGTTATCCATACTTTATATATCAGCATCCCAAGTAACACCACTTGTCATATTCATGTTAATAATACACGTTTTAGACCAAGCTTATGTTTTTTTTCTAACGTCAATAACTTAATTTCATACACGCATATAACCGAAAAAGCGCAATAAATGTGGCATTTTTGAACATCTTTTAGGTCATACCAGATGTTTTGTAGAACATCCATAAGACAAATATTATGTTCTATGGATGCTTCGAACAGCTTGTTTATAACATAATGATATGTTTTGTCAAAGCAAGCACGGTATGAACAAAGTAAAAAAATATAAACAAGATTGTTTAATGGCGAAACGATATCGTAGCTAATGGTATTTTACGCGTTAAAGATGATTGTTTATTACTTTTTCAAATGAGAAATAAAAACTGCTTTGCGCATGGAAGTTGTATCAAAATTGTATATGCGGCTCAAGGTTAGCAGTGCAACTTTCCGTTTTACCTTCCCGAATTTCATGCGCCATCGATTGGATTAAAACACGTAGAAGGTACCCCGAATAAATAATTGAATTTTAGTGAGATTTCTTTATGGAATTCACAAAAACCAACATGGCGATTTACCAAGTCTACAGCCCTACAGTACAAGTCTACAGTACGGGTAAAAACATTAGTAACACATTTGATTTTCAAATTTTCGTTTTTTATTTTCTGCGTTTTTTGTTGTAAAATTGAACCGAGAAATGTCAGTATGAATGAAAATACAAATATATTTTTTCTATTATGTTGTGCGTAGCTACATCTCAAAAGACTCCCCCACAAATTAAACGTAACAATTTATAAAAAATACTAAACATTCTCCCAAACTGTTGCTTTATGCTACATTTGAATAAACCCCTATGCCCAATTTGGCTTCTATTTGAATCAGTGAGTGGCATCACAATCTTACATTTAGGTAGTGTTTTATTTTATTCCAGTATTTCAAATAAACATATTTTCAGCCGTCACTGTATTGGATTCACAATCTATTCGGAATGATTTCACTATTGCATGAGGATGTTAAAAACATGTTTAAAATTCATCTTGAATGCAACCTATCAACATATTTACAAACATCTTGCATACACGCTATTTCCAAACAATCCAAAATGAAGTACGTTTAACTCAAATCAGTCAAAAGTATGGATACTCAAAAGTGAGTAAAAATAGTTCGTAGTGGTAAGATGACAAACATCCTGAAAACTTTTTCAAGACCAGACATGTTTGGTATTTCATCCTCACGACTTTTTTACAACAAACTTCTTATATTTTTGTCAAAGAAGATGTTTCTGGTGTTACTTGGGATATATAGCTCTGCTATGCTATATGTTATGTACTCGTTTTTAACTTATTCCAATCCTGCTGCTTTACAATTTGCTAATCCACTTATTCGATCCTTAATTTCTTCTCTACTAGTACTCTCCTCAGTTATTCATTATCGTTTCTAATTGTAATCAAATCACCTTCTCCTAATTCTAATTTATCTAACCATTTATTCATTGCTATTAATAGTTTCTTCGGTCCTTTTCTGCTAGTAAACAGTCTAAAAGTATTACATGATCTCTGCAATTCGATGTAAAATGTGAACACTTACTTGTCATTATGCTCTCAAATAGCCATAGAATAATTTTGTCTTCTTATGTTTATGTTTTCTCTGAACCATGTTGTATCCACTCCTCTAGTTTTTGCTGACTTCATTCTCTTCTTCGCTTTTAAGAGTGATTCGATTTCTCTTTTTCGTTTAGGTGTCAAGGGATTCTTAACTTATTCTAAAGCTTTCCTAGCAATATTTGTCATTTTTTCAGTAAATTTTTCATATGCTTCTGTAATTTATATGTTTTCAACATCTTATTGGTACAATTTTCTTCAATTCTTCATGACATTTTTTATTCATTTTCTTGTTATATATATGCTAGAAATATTTGTTTTTGCTTTCTCTGACTACAACCATAATTTTATGATCTGTTTGAATTATTTTAACTGTTTTATTCTCTACAACTAAAACATGATCGGTTTATGATTCTTTTTTACCATTTGTCCATGTACCGCTATGGATATTCTGGTTGAGCTCGCAAAATATTTTTCATAGATTTTTAGTTTCCTATTTCAGATTTTTCCTGTGCAATTCTTTTGAATATAAATTCATTTGATAGTTATTGTATATGTTCAAAATAGAGGATTCGATCCTATTTCTTTCAACATTTAGCAGAACGTTGTAGTGTGGTTTGTATTAAGCGTTAAGGTAATCGTTGAAATTCTCCTAGGATTGTAGTATGCGGTGCTCGAAGTAAGACGTGAACATTTTTGCCTTGTCATTTTGTCTCGTTTTATTTTTAATTTTATGAGATTTTACAAGTGTATAGTGAATTTGTTATCTTAACTCTCTCTGTTTGTGCAGTCCGACGATTCCATTTCGTCTTGTTTTGAGTCAAACCAGCAAAAGGAGTAAACGTTACCGGTGCAGTCTTCAGCTGGTAGTGATGGGTATTTTTCGTTGCCAGTTGCCGTTCGTACTTTTTGGATCGGATACGGGATCAAATGGAACTAAGCCATGTACTTCTTATATTTTTGACACCAGAATAGTTTTTGCTCCCGTAGCGAATGTTGTGCAGTGAAGAAAATTCCTTGAATCGCACATACATTTTTTGAGAGCCCAAATGGTGAGTTGAAAACCAGGAAGCAGGGTGCGACCTACCTGCGGTCCTACAAGTTCTACGCCTCCACGAGTTATGTGATCACAAAGGACTGCCAGCTGAAGCAGCCTGGGCAATTTTGTCAATTTGACAGTAGCTAGGTGATGAGGTGCGACTGAAGATCGTGCGCCTTTTAGTCATGTTGTGTATTTTCTATTCTCATTTAATTAATAGTTTCAGCACGCTTTGGAATCATGTTTGCATTCGGAAATCATTTAACTTGGGATCATGTAGATCAATTAAAGGCTCAATTTGTTTTTGAGCATTTCAACATGAACATGTGGATTGCACTTCTGAATTTCAATTACTATAGGCAGTATGGGATAATATTTAAATAAATTTGTTTGGTGATGTTATGATTAGATCAGCCATTTGTATCAGGAATCATAAGGCCGGGCTCTCCGATCACTTATACTGCTGTCCTTAGAGTGTGACTGGAGGAGTGTATGGCAGGTTTTTTAAAAGATGTCTTTGTTGCTCTTCAGAAGGGAACATCATACGTCTTATTATTCGTTGCTTATTATTGTCGTTTTCATTTGGAAAATAATAATAGTAATACTAATAAAGTTCGATCTGCATCAAGGTTGCAAGGAGGAGATTACAGGTTGTATAGATGTTTTATTGCATTGTATCATAAGGTATTTTTCTATTAATTTGGATCAGCGGATGTTTTTTTTTCTCAATAAATGCTGTTCAGCTCTGCTGTGTTTGTATTGGATTAGATTAGATTAGATCAACCAGTGGATACTTACCTTACCAATCAGACCAAGGCTGGTATGGCCACTGATGGACACAGATGGTGTCTCCATTGTAATCGATCCATGGCTGTACCTCGCCAGCATACCTCGCTGCGGAGAGTCCCCAGGTTGCCTTCTACTTAATCGATCCACTTTGCTCGCTGCGCGCCTCTTCTTCTTGTACCCGTCGGTTCGTTTTCGAGAACCATTTTAACAGGGCTGTCGTCCAAAATTCTTACGACATGCCCAGCCCATCGTTGTCGACCGGTTTTAGCGATGTGTACGATGGGAGGTTCTCCCAGCAACTGATGCAATTCGTGGTTCATTCGCCTCCTCCACGTTCCGCCTTCCATCTGCACTCCACCGTAGATCGTACGCAGCACCTTCCGTTCAAAGACACCAAGGGCGCGTTGGTCCTCCACTAGCAATGTCTATGTTTCGTGGCAGTAGAGAACTACCGGTCTTATTAATGTCTTGTAGATGGTTAACTTTGTAGTTCGGCGACCTTTGTTCGATCTTACCGTCCTTCGAAGTCCAAAGTAGGCACGATTGCCAACCATAATGCGCCTTAGTGTTTCTCTGCTGGTGTCGTTATCAGCGGTCACCAATGATCCCAGGTACACGAATTCGTCAACTACCTCGATTTCATCACCGTCGATCTGAACTCGTGGTAGGAGGCTAACATTGTCTTCTCGTGAGCCTCTTCCCTTCATGTATTTTGTTTTCAATGCATTAATCACTAGCCCAATCCTACCAGCTTCAGCCTTAAGTCTGATGTACGTGTCCGCCATCGTCTCAAAGTCACATGCTACGATATCAACGTCGTCGGTGAAGCCAAATAGTAGGACAGACTTCTTGAAGATCTGGCGACTCATGTCTATCCCAGCTCTTCGAATCACACCCTTCAATGCAATGTTAAACATCAAACACAACAATCCATCACCTTACCGTAACCTTCTCTGAGATTCGAAGGGACTCGAGAGTTTCTCTGACACTCGGACGACACACATATTTCGATCCATCGTTGCTTTGACCAACCTTTGAGATCCACTTCAAATGAGTATAGCGGTGCAACAGCACATCGAAATTTTAGATATACCATTCTTTATACATAAATTCAGGTCATCCATGGAGATTCCAAGTTTCGTAAAATAATTATTAATTTCGGGACTACACAGAAAAAAAGCGTTCCCAAAAATGAAAACGGACCATGAACTAGTTCACGTTTTCAGGATTTTTTACCTTTATTCTTGATTTAGTTCATGATTTCGTGATTCAGTTCACGGTGTATTTTTGCTTGTTCTCGAATTCATGATTGCAGTTCACGGATCTGGGCACGGATTTTTTTCTGTGTATGATACATTGACTAAACTTTGAGGTTCATAATAGATACGCAAATCCTTCTACAATTGCAGCAAGACAACAATCTGCAGACATGTGTAATTGTTATTATCATTTCACATTATAATATCTCTTCACTATATTTTATATACTATTCTATATGACATCGCATATTGATTTTACATTTTTATTAATATCATTACCATTTTTATCATTATATTCATGATTTACTTTATTATTATTTCATTATTTTTACCTCGGAGCGTATGGTACGGTATGTCCACGCATCTTTCCTCCCCTGTAGATTCACAAAACGTGTTGTAGTTCAAATTTATTCATTTGAATCCAACTCATTTAAGAGAATCCTCTTTTGCGGTTAATACAACGCAGTAGACCTGGCTGCTTTGACGCTTGTATGATGTCTTTGATATGCTGCAAGCATCAATATTGACAAAAAAAAAAAATATATTTCCTGGATGCTTTCTCGTAATGGCTGCGTTTGTGTTTGATTAGATGATAAGATTAGGGTTAAGGTAATTGGTAAAATTCTCCTAAATAAGCATTAAGTTATTTCTGTGAAACGATCAACAAAAGATTTCAGCCCCAAAAAGCTATTGTTAATGTCTGAATCAATACATTAAAAAAAAAACTGTTGCTAGTCACATCAAGTTTCAGAATTCTTTCGATTTTTTAATTAGATTTAATCTAAACATCTGAATAAAACAAGAATATGGTATCTTAACTTTGTAATTAGGCACATCGTTGTCGAAAATCAATGGGATCTGTATGCAAGATATTCTCAAATTATACGAATGACTTCAAAGAGCACCCAGTAACAGAGAATTTCCTGGCGGTGAAACGGTGGGATCTAGGTGTTGATAGCACACTCAAGTTGGCAGCCAGTCAGTTGTTGTCTGTTAGTCTCACCGGCCAGTAGTATGTTAACGCGAAAGCCAGAATATAAGAAGTGAACAATTTAGAAGATCGGCAAATAATGTGCAAAAGTCTTCCGCCTAGTGTTTTCGGCTCGCGCGCGCGGATTGTCGGGATTCGTCCTTGAATGTTGCTCGATTTTTCGAGTCCTGGATACAAGCGATCCACTAATTCATAAAGTGAGGCTGTGTGCATCGCTCGGCATCGTCATCATTGATATCGTCATCATTGTCGAGTGGGCTCTTTTACGAGAAGGATCAGCGAGAAAATCCAAGAACAGGAGATACGTTCTGACCGTGATAGAAGGAGGACACGTTTTTCACGCTCTCTGCTGCGGAAAAGCAGAAAAAGTTGCCACTTTGAAAAAGTGCTGTTTTAGAAGTTCTACTAGTGTGACATGGTGTGTAATCCGTAGTGGAATCAGTGCTCTGCTGGAATTTGGTAAAATTCAAAGTGGGGAAGTACTGCGCTTGGTGAAAAAATGATGCTGAAGAAAAATCTCCTCTGCTGGTTGCTCCTGTCAGCCATATTGGTGAAAACGGGTGAGCCTTTTTCGTCGATATCGGAAGTGGTGTTTTTGGGGGTGGTGAAATTTCTTAGTGGGTGGTGGGTGGATTGTGTTCCATTCGTGCCAAAGGGATGGGATGTTTATATTTCATTCGTGCCATCTTCGGCGGTCGAGAGCCATGTGATGCGCGTACGATGTGGATTT
Organism: Aedes koreicus; assembly: GCA_024533555.2. NCBI lineage: Eukaryota > Metazoa > Arthropoda > Insecta > Diptera > Culicidae > Aedes > Aedes koreicus. The sequence goes on from JAHHFK020004500.1 coordinate 106,120, forward strand.
CCCGAACCGCACGCACTGGACAGCTGATTTTATAAGGTTTTTGTTTTGATTTCTACTGAGAAATGCTGCTAAGGAACGAAGCCGAGAGAACAGGATTTGCTATGGTTTCGAGGGTAGTGAATCGATTTGTCGAAAACAAAAACACAAGATAGGGATTTCACTGTCACTGCAGGTCTCTTTTATGCTGTGATTGCCGGCGTCTAATGGCAATGCCGCCGACTGCGATGGGTAAACGAGGAAACGAAATGATCCATGAGCATCCAACGAAATGTCAATGCGCTTGTGCACTGTATGAAAATGTGAAGTAGTGGGCCCATCATATGCAGGAAAAGGGAAATTATGCTACTGAATATGCAGCTTCAGTTACCTAGTTGTTGCTTTTGTTTTCATGCGCCCTTGCACGTGATTCCCAAGGGTGAACTGAGCGTGTCGATGTGATGAAAGTGAAAATGTAGGAAATGGTGTTTCTAGTTCATGGATGTTGGTGACTGATGATGGATGATGGAGCGGTTCAACGCTGCTTTACGATACTTATAATTGTTTTCACTAGGAGACTTTGTCAAAGCTTGTTCGTTTGTTGTTGATTGATATGTACAGCCACTGGAAGACACTTTACAATGGAGTCGATTTTTTAAATTCTCTAGTAAGGTGGCTTTCAGTCAGCTGGGCTGATTCGTCGAAATGGAGGTAATCAAAACAGGAGTTACTCAGTGAGTATTTTTATATGGGTTTGTACAATGTTTTTAACTCGTGCCAGGATGAGTGATGTAGAACACAAACATGTAGTGCTTGTTCTGAGTCGACTATTACTGAGAGGCTATGTAAAGTGGTACAAATACATCCAATTGGGCCCCATATCAGGTTGCTCTAAGTTAAGAGTTATGGTAAATCAGAAGTTTCAACTTGTCTTGACTTGTTTAACATTAACTTCATAATAGATTTCACATCTCTTTACATCTCTTTACAAAAAGTAGCCTCTTTTTTAACTGAGTTGCTCTCGTTTGATATAATTGAGAACGGTATTACCAATTGCTTCGATACTTGCAATCCTCTGAACTGTATTGTTTAGCAATGCTTCATGCTATACAAAGGATTAATGGTGATTCCATTCCATGATTCCACGAAACATGATGGGTTAAACTGTACGATTACTACAATAGGAAAAAAGGTCTTTTCTGAATATATTTCCAAAAGGCAGAAAGCTACTGCATGCAGGAACCGTCGAAAAAACCATGGTTGAATCGATAAAAATATGATTGTTAAATTAACAACATTTTCTCGTTGGGTAACAAAAACTATTTTTATTCCAACATTATTTAATATTGTTTGATTACAGTACATTATTTGTGTGAATATCTGAAATTTAGTGATTTATAAAATAAGAACACGGCTTCTATTAATCAGACATAAATGAAATTGGAGTGAATGTTCTGAAAATCGGTGATGGGTTCGAAGTTGTTTAAACCATTTTTTTGCATTGGATCCAATATTTCATCGGTAATTGTTAGTTTAAAGTTTATGAAAAACATTAAGGCTAAATTTTTTCTTAACATTCAGAACAAAAATAAACAAAAAACAAATACGATTGTTGAATCCCGAGCTATTAGTGGTTTGCTGAGCTGAATAGATTACTTTGGGTTCATTGTGTTGTACATATTTTTCGTACTTTCGATATATTGTATTATTAAAACAGAATGCTTGAATATCGTCAACATTGTTTTTTTCAAATTAGGAAAAGAAACATAAATAACAATATTTCATTGATTTAAAACATTCTTCTTGTTGGTGTTATTTTTTAATATGTTGTTTAATGAAAAAACCCATTTTTTCTTGAATTAATCATATTTAGAGCTTGATACACATGGGTTCACAAAATGAGACATTTATTCGTCAAAAAAAGTATATAAAAAAGCGGATAAGATTTCATTCTGCTGGGCATTTATTGAACTGAAAAAAAGCAATGAAAAATTATTCATCAGCATTTAGGATAAATTCTCGAAATTTTTGCTTTATACCACCCATCATTTTTTGCACAGTAGAGTTGTCAACTTGATTTGCCATCACCACCATTTCTGCAAATTATATGGTTTTTTGATTGTTTTGCTACATTTCTTCAGTTTGTCTTGCTTATAGCCCAATATTTTTTGACGAGACCAAAATTTGGACAATTTGGTGGGTCTAAAGTTTTTTTTTTTAAATAACATCAATATCATTCTTCTTATAAGGAATGTATCGAAAATAAGCTATCCTAGCTGTGCGTTTGACTGTCATCTTTTGTTTGTTTACTTGTTTGGATGGTTTAAATTCTTCGTTTTCAAAATTTCGCGCATTGATAAAGACGTGAAAATTAAGGTTTTATACACATGGCTACGTGAATAGGTTGTAACTATTCGACAATTGGCGAAGCGCATTGGAATTCATCAGGCAAGTATAAAGTTCATCATAACCAAGTTTGAGGAACACTGTTCTTTGGATGAACTGTCAGGAAGAGACAAAACAACCCGGAGCTAAACTGGATCAGAAAGTGGTCTAATTCGGAAGCACAAATCAACGTCGATACGTAATTTGGCCTATTAAGCGGGAACCAGCGTCGGAATGATTAAGTATAAGAGGGGGGGGGGGTTAGGGAAGTTTGGTCGAAAAGTGAAATATGTTCCTGCGGTATGAAGTCTTTCATTTTTTTTGGCACACTCACGCAAAGAGATCCCAGGATTGTTCCGGACTTTGGCTAGTAGTTTTTGGTCACTCCTAAGGTTTGCATTAAAAAAATGGGTTTTTTTTTCGGATGGTGATAAAAAAAAGCTAAGACAAATAATTGCTCTTGATAAATTTCCCATGGAAGGTAATTATTTAAGCTTACTTCCAAAAAAATTCTACGCCCTTAAGGGCGGCCTTCGGGCAGTTTTCGCTACAAATTTGTTGGAGTAGATCTTACGCTTCAGGTTGGCCCAAAAATTCTCGATGGGACGCAGCTGGGGGACGTTGGTCGGGTTCGCTGACATGGGTACCACATCGATATTCAGCCGCTCCATCTCCTCCAACGACCGCTTCGAATAGTGGGCTGACGCCAGATACGGCCAGAACACCGCGTCTTCGCCCTTATGGTATTTCTTGATGAACGACGCAACTTTCGGCAGGCATTTCGTACTATAAATTTTCCCCGTTCACGGCTAGTCCGGAGCGAAAGAAGAGCGGCTTTGACATCCCCTTCTCGCTGATTGTCACCAAAGCAGCACCTTCTTCGGGAACTTGGTGTGTGAAATGAACTTCACCTCGGAGCTCACTTCCTTCGTGGGAGAAGTAAAATACGAAATGCCCTGCCAGTTGTTGCCATTCAGGGTGAGATAGGGCTCGTCGTCCATCACCACCGCCACGTCGCGATTCGCCGGGAAAATCGAGTTGACCATTTTATTCAGCCGCTGCCGCTGCGTCACTGCCTGCAGCTCCGAAAACAGGGGACGCGACTTCCACTTCCCGACACGTATGTTCATGTTCGCAAGGTACTTTTTCACTGTTTGGCCGGTTGAATCGACCTCCCGGCCAAGCGCACGCAGCGATGTAGCCACTTTTCCCTCGGCTTCCTCTTCAGCATCCTTTGAAGCTTCTTGTCGCTCAGGGTCGTCGGCCGTCCGGAACCGGGCTTTCTTTCGATGCTCTGATTGTTGTCTAATAGTGCCAAGATGTTGTAGATGCCGGAACGGGCGTATCCGGCATCCACAAAGTGCCGCACGATGTCCGTTTTCGCCGCGGCGGAGTGCCGTTCTTTGAACGCGCACACTTTTGAACGGAGTTGCTTTTCTGTTTTTGCCATCACGTTTAGACTTCAACTGATAGAGCTGTTAAATTTTGTCTGCTGACTCATGGGTTACTATGATTGATGGTTCATGTGTAGTTTCCCGGTTACTTTTCAGCACGGTATTTACAGTCGATTTTGGGAATTTATTGTACTTTGCGATCATTCAGATCCGGACCACGTCGGATTTTCAACGAGAGTGTGCCAAATTTGTTTATGTTTGTTTCTTGCGTTCCATATTTGATCACTTTTGATCGTGAGTATCAATACTGATGAAACTATCACCACTAGCTAAACAAACCTTCGGGGTCATTTCACTATCATTGGCTTCCCGTTTCGGCAACTAGACACGTCACAGTAGTTAAAAAGAAGTAGCCAAATACTAAGTAGGTCAAGTCGTATTCGTCTGTTGTGTCAAAAGGAGGTTTTATGTCCAATTGTCCAAGTTAACTTTTTAGCTTCCACTTAATAAGCAGAAATCATGGGTTTACATGATTAAGATACACTAAATATAACATTTTTTTTAAAGATCTTAAAAAAATTAAACAAATCACTGTTCACGACTGAAGTTCACGTTCACGATGAAGATCCTATCAGATAATGCGAAAAGTTTTCTTTCACCTCCCGTTCTGATATAGTCAGACATTCTTCTTTTTTTTTTTTTTTAGAGAACGAGTAATGGCGTTGAAACCATAGGCCATATGGTACAAGGTCTCCCAACGACCACTGTTAAATAAATTTTGGTTCTGTACACCAAACAGTATTGCGGATCTCGAAACGAAGAACTTTTTCTATTCTCTCCAACTATTCATTTTCCTTTTCCTTTGATGTCTACTGAAGGCTTCGTGGATTTTCTGGGTCTTCTTAAGGTAGATATCAAATCCTCCCTATCTCCAACGGTTGCATAGATGTGACCAGGTGAGCGGTCGAGGAGTGTCTTCGTGGAGATTATTGCGCGAAGAAACGTATCAGTAACTGGTTCCGTTTCATTGTGACATGCAATGTCTTCAGAGAATTATTTCTCATCGTAGCTCCATCCAAGAGGTGTGCAAACGTCAATGCTAATGCTAATGCTTTTGCTAATGCTTATTATCAGTACAGTGTGCATCCATTTTGGCTTTGATTTCATTTTCTTCCAGCGGAATGACACAGTGAAATTTCTAGGTTTTTGAATTGTCCTTGTATTGTTACTGTATTGATCGTTTGACTCTGAAGCATTTTTTTATATTCCTCTAGTAGAAAAACAAAATGATAATTTGGTTAAATCTTCTTCTTCTCTTTGATTTGCCCAGCCATAAAGCTCTTTTCCATTTTTTTTTATGGGAAGCTCTCGTTCTTTAGCTTAACTTGCTCTTACAGTAATGCGTTTCGTTGTTCCACCAATTGCGTCACATGGACCTTTCCCATGCGTCGTAGAAATAAAATGCCTTTCTGCGGCAATTCCGTATTTATGTTTAACTTTGCCTAAGCTAGTTTTCTGAACGATTCGCATATTGAGATGGAGCTCCGTCGGACATAAAATTTATTTCATTGATTTTCATACTTTTATCTTCGCTGAGAAAAACAATAATTTTGGCGGTAAACAAGTTCACGGTTGTGTCTTTTGGGCGATGATTCAATTATCTCTAAAGTATCTCTAAGGATCAAAGCTGTGATCGTATGATATCTCACCCCATGACCTTTTACAATTCATCAAACGATAAGTTGGTCTACATTAAGACCAACAACGGTATGTTGAGTTTCAGTTTCTATACCCCTAAATGAAGCTTTAGATGTAGAGTTTCTACTTTCTAGGAAATAAATTATCGTTATATTAATATGAAAACATTTATTCATAAATCATGGATTGTTCCATTATCTGTCATAATATACTATGAACTTAATTTAATAAATATCAAAACTTTGCTTAGCGTGTGTAAACTACAAGGAATTAAAGTTATTTCTAGTGACAATTGCTTCAAATTTAAACACTTGCGTTAGACTACTGAATACCCATGATTAATATGAACTTGAATTTATTGGCTTCGATGCTTTTAAAGTGATAAGAATTTAAACGATTCTTTAAGATAAAAACAAATATGCACGAAAACATCTTTGCTAGTCTTCTACGCCAAGGGATGAGCTGACATGACACAAACACGCAGGAGTACCTAGTTGATAAAAGAAAAGTTAATAAATTACACACACGCCTGATTTCATGTGCTCGACCTGACAGCACGACGCGAAAAGGTGGATAATATGGCTCATTTCACTTAAACCACTCGAGAAAATAAATTGAAGGTATAAAAATACTTGTACCGCACGAAGGAACGTGAAATTTTCTTCCTCAGATACCCACATAGAAATCCTGTACAGTGTTTCGCTTAGCTTGATAAATAGAGTCCATCAGTCTCGGCGAGTGTCAATCTGGTAGGCAGCAGCAGCCGTTAGACGATGTTGTACGTTTTCAAATTCGTTCATGCGTTTTCTCAGCAACCATCTCGGACACAGACACCGAGTCTACCATCATCCTAAGAAACGAGGATTTCATCGTACTCTAAAACGAACGGATACAAACATTACGTTGCCAAAGTTTATGACTTCCCGCACCGTGTCTTTTTCTCTGCCCACCCTCTGCCACTTCGGAAGAGAACCATTGAACTCAATGAGAATATTTGCGTATGCTATGATGTTGCTATTTACGAGTACGATAATGCGCGAAGTCTGCCAGTCTAGTCGCGACGAGACTTGTTGGAGCCAATGTAGTGCAACCGCACCTCTCTGAGAGCACAAATTCTCGTATGATCATCGCTCAAGAAAACGTGTTTAGTCTGCTAGTTTTCTTCAAAAACAAATCCTACCGTCGTCAGTTGCCAAAAATAAGCCTCTAGTCCATTGCTTAGATTCTGCGATCGCAGAGTGATCCTAATCGTCTACTATCTTATAACTGTACTTGGTTGGCTGTACATAGGTAAGAGCGAACAAGAAACTTTTCTTACGCTGAGAGATCAACAAATATCTCCCAGACACCGTGACTAGACGATGAGACAGTGAAAGGCTGTAAAATTAAATATAGCATACGGGAAAAATCACACACAGGATAGACTGGCAGTAGCCGGAACGTCTGCTGGGGACGACCGACGGAAGGTGTTGTGCGAGAAGTCAAATGGAAACTTGTTTACGGATGTTGTTATTCATTCTTGCAAAACATATGATTTTCGAATCCCTCTACGGATGGTGATGAAAAGTCAATTAATTTGAAAATTAACTGGTTTTATCTGCTTATATTGTTTGAGTAACACTTAATTGTTTAAATTTATATTAGTAAGTCTGAAAACATATGATTTGGATTTACAAATATTCTAGGTTTAAAGAAGAACCCAAAACACACGGAATACTCGACATTGTTAACCAGTACTTTCATAAAAAATGTTTAAGTGGCTCTCCGTGGCTTTCCTACAACTTGATGGGTTTGTTGTTTATCATAAAATATTGGATAAGTGATTTTTTACTACCCCATTAGAGCAGGGATTTAAACATCCCAAATACCACCTTGATCAAAAAGTTCCTGGAATCACCACCGTTTGTCGCTCTCAGTCACCCGGCTTGAGTTTTCTTTTTTGTTTTGGTTGCTACACCTGTCATTGACATTCCATGAAATTTTTACGTTGATAGCTTGTGTACTAGATTTTGTACAAGTTTCAAAATGGAATTTAATTTGCAACAACGAGTTTGGTAAAATTTTACTGGATTTTCAAACAGCTGAGAATTCAGTAATCAACCGTGCAGTATTTTGCTTTGCTGGAAACTCCGCGAAAGTACAAACCGTGAACTGTCAAACACAACTACTGACTTTTTCGGTTATTTCTTTGCATGAGTTCGGTTTGTTAAGTTTTTAGGTATTCCTCTTTTTTTGCCTTTGAAAAAGTTGATTTTTGATTTTGAAAATTAAATAAGTTTTCAAGGAGGCAAAAGAATTAATGTTTTGGTTTTTTTTTGTTCTTATTTATTTTAAGTTCCTTGCGTACAGTATTTCATGTTTGATGATAATGTCAGAGGATGAAAACAAACATAATTCATTTAATTTCATTAAATTTCTCTCCTGTAGTGATAAGGAAGTGGTTTATCGTGCTGAAAAACTATGGAAATTGTAAATCCGGGTACAGATCACCGGGAAAAGAAGCAAATTATTAACGTGTCTGCCATTTTCTGTTCAGCTTATTAAAGCTAAAACAAACAACACAATTTAATGAAAAAATAACTAAATCATTACTGAGCCGTTGTGGAAATCGACAAGTTTATTATTGTTTGATTATTGAATCAATTTTTATTTTTTATTTTTTTAGTTCCTTGATTATCGAGATTTTCAGCCCTGAGCTGGTCCATCTCCCTTCGTAGTTACTCAAATAATCCATTTTGTTCTCTTGCACTTGCACTTCCTAATACTCACTTGATATCCTCTGGAAAGTTCGTACTGTTGAAGAAAACGGCGCAAAGGAATGACAAGTTAAGGTTTTCAGTGTACTGGTGGGTTCAGCAACATGGATTTTTTCCTCAACTGATAATTCAGTACAACACAGAAGTACTGAAATTTCGGTACTACTTTAACTGAAACTTTGTAATGTTCCGTTAAACGGTTATTTTACGAAAAATTCTGTATTATTTTTTCTGGTTTCACTGAACAACTGTATTTTTTTTTATGGAATGTCGATTGTTTAGTAATATAGGTCTTTTACGGTGCAAAAACTGTAAAAAAATACTGAACTAGGAAGCTGTGATTTAGTGTGTAGGTGCCTCCCTCCAGTGGTGAACCAGTATAATGCTGAAAACCATCCTCATACAGAAAGAAGATGAAGAAGAAATACTTTCATCTACCTTAATCTACCATCTTCCTTCGTATATACAATCGTCATGAAGGAGTTTACATTTCATGTCATCACTATCTAAAGGGCAGCAAGGTAATTTTTCAACTGTATTAAGTGCGGCAATTTGGTTACTCATTTGGAAAACTGTTATACAATAATGTTACCCTGATAAAAAATTACCTTAAGCGAACGATATCACAAATCCTCCAACCATTTCTTTAATGGTTTGGATGATACCCCAAATAGGTCGTTAAGAATAATAACTATACGAAATTTATTAGGGTAGTCACAGGTTGACTAGGTTTGGAATCCGCCTTTGTCGTAGCCAGCATTGAACGCCTAAAACAATATTTTATCAATACAAATGTACAGTCTAATAGAACAAGTTATTTTCCTCACATAAAAAGAAAAAATATGGGAAAAATTTAAACTTAGAAAATGGTAGATTTTCAATACATTATGTATGGTATTTTTTCGTTTTGATCGAGTTATCCTTGACATGGATCGTAGATGGCGTTGATAGTCCACCTGACATTGTTGGCGCATTTTCACAGGTGTCCTTATTGTTCTGCTTTTGGTTAATATTCTTGGTCCAGCTTCGTTCGAGACGCTTCGGACTGTGGGTGGTCTACTATGTGCGACATATCGAGAGGCCTGTCATCTGTCAGCGGTCAGCAATTGCTAGAAAACGACACTCATTGGGATTCAACTTTTGCGATGCCATTGTTACTGCACCGGCGAATCAAATTCGTACCCTGTTTGCGATCATCATTTTGACATGTGTTCCATCAAATATAGTCAAATTGTGGAACATGACATGGATGATGATATTTTACATCGAGCTCGCACAACCATTTTAAATTACGAGCTGGAAATTAACGATGAGATGCGCAACGAGGCGGCTGAGTTTGTTGTCCAAATTGACATGACAATTCCAAATCGTGCAATACACAATGCATTCAATCGAGAGTTGGAACATGAACGAGAATACGATCATGGCGCTTTGAGACAGGTTCTTCTTCTTTAGCATTTCAAGCTTATTGCTTTCACAATTACACTGATAGGCAAAATAAAGTGCCCACCTCATCGTTTTTTCAATTTCTCTCATTTACTTGGTTCAAATTAAAGTAAACACACAATTTTTTTTTTATTATCTTATTTTTTATATTCTTTTTATGTTTCACTTATGCAATACTGAAAAAAAGAGTTTTATTTAAAGAAAAAAAAATCAATTTGTGTTGAAAAAAAAACAGTGACAAAATAAAGTGCCCACTTCATTTAGGCTACAGAAAACATAAATTAAAGTAAAATAAAAGCATTTCAATAATTGATGTGTCCTCCTTTGGCCTTCAGGACCTCCTGCAGGCGCTTCGACATGCTCTCGACCAGGTTCTTTAGGTGCTGTGGATCTAGCTCTTCCCAGGCGCGCTCCAGGGCTTCAAAATAGTTATTTTTATTGGTAACACCAGTTTTGTCAACCCTGGCATCGAGAATCGCCCAAAAATTCTCGATGGGATTGAGGTCCGGGCTTTGTGGAGGCCATTCCAGCGGTTTGATCCGACAAGACCGGAAGAAAGACTTGGTCTTCTTGGCAGTATGCTTCGGGTCGTTGTCCTGCTGGAATACGAACTTCTCTTCAAGGCCCGTCTGGATCAGCGAAACCTCCAGATTTTCTCGCAGGATGTTGATGTAAGAATCTGCCGTCATTATCCCGTCGATTTCCACAATGCTTCCCACTCCACCCCACGAAAAACACCCCCAGACCATCACATTTCCTCCTCCATGCTTCATCGTGCCTTGGATGTGGCGCTCCTGAAGCTCCTCTCCCGATCTGCACCAAACACGAACCCGCCGCTTTCGGTTAAACAGCTCGAATTTTGATTCGTCCGTTCAGAGAACCGTTTTCCAGAACTCTAGGGACTTATCAGCATGCTCCTTAGCAAACTTGCGCTTCCGGGCAAGTTTGCTATTCAACCCCTGTGCTACGAGACGGCGACGAACAGTTCGACCGGAAACTGATAACTGAAGGGTTTCCTGGATCTCGCGGATAGTTACCTTCGGGTTCTTCTTGACTTCACGCATGATCTTGGTGTCCGTACTCGCATCCGTTTTCCGCTTCCTGCCTCTGCCAGGGTGATCCACCACTGATCCAAACGTTTTAAGCTTCAGGAGAATTTTGCCAACCGCTGCCTTACTGATACTATACTTCTTAGCGACAGCCCGGTGCGATTCACCGTTTTGCACATCACGAACGACCAATTTTCGGATACACAAGGGAATTGCTTTCGAAAGCACTGCGTTCTCCTTTTTTTTTTTTTTCAATTGAATCAAATGCGATCACGTATACAAATGCACCAGGTTGAGCCGTTTGCTTCAAAACATGTCAAAATATCAAAACATAAACAATCGAGGGGTCTTCCAATGGAAACTTATCGAAAACATATCGATTTTTGAAGAGGGCACTTTATTTTGTCACTGTTTTTTTTTCAACGCATTGATTTTTTTTTCTTTAAGTAAAACTCCTTTTTTTTTCAGTATTCCATAAGTGAAACTTAAAAAGAATATAAAAAATAAGATAATAAAAAAAATACAGTGTGTTTACTTTAATTTGAACCAAGTAAATGAGAGAAATTGAAAAAACGAAGAGGTGGGCACTTTATTTTGCCTATCAGTGTAGCTTATTGCTTGCTCTCAACTTAGCGTTCTAAATGCACTCACTTCCACAGTTATTAATTAAGAGCTTTCGATGCCAAGTACCATGCATTAGTATGATTGTGTGACAAGTACAATCATACGCTATGTCCAGGGAGTCGAGAAATTTTCCTTTACGTAAAATGCCTAGACCAGACCGGGAATCGAACCCAGCCACCTCCAGCATGGTGTTGCTTTGTAGCTGCGGCTTTACCGACTGAGCTAAGGGAGGACGCTTTGAGACAGGTGGTTCGAACAATTTTACCGTTGTTGACTCCTCAGCAAGAGGACGTTTACGACACTTTGATGAAAGCGATTGACGACCGAAATGGAGGCATTTTCTTCATCGATACACCTGGTGGAACTAGCGAAAAGTACCTTATTTCATTACTATTGGCTTCGGTTCGCTCAAGAACAGATATGGCGCTGGCGGTTGCCTCTTCAGGTATTGCAGCCACATTGTTAGAAGGCGGTCGAGAGGCTCATTCTGCGTTGAAGCTGCCGTTCAATCTCCAACTGACTGACGAACCGACATGCAACATTTCGAAGAATTCGGCAATGACGAAAGTGTTGCAGTGTTTAAAAATCATCATCTGGGACTAATGCACAATAGCACTCGATCGAACTATGCAAGATCTGCGTAGTAACTCGAGACTTTTTGGAGACGCTTTGATTTTGTTGCCAGTTGATTTTCGACAAACACTACCTGTCATTCCACACGCCTTAAGCTTTCGTATTTGGGGCGATATGTAAAGAAGCTACAGTTGACGACAAATATGCGAGTTGCCTTGCAAAACAATCAGTCTGCCGGTATTTTCTCGAACAATTGTTGGCGATTGGCAATGGATTGATTTCGTTCCCGCCGAATGTCTGCCATTTCACAACGACGAAAGAGGAACACATTTCGAGTGTTTTCCAAAAAATAGTCCAGAATTAAGAGAACCACGATTGCTTAAGTGCACGTGCGATTTTGGCAACGAAAAATAAGGATGTCGAGGATTTGAATTTCGTAATTCAAAATACAATTCCTGGACAATTACGTTCATTCAACTTAATTGATTGTGTGACTAATCTGGACGAAGGAACAATTTATCCAACAGAATTCCTAAATTCATTGGATTTACCGGGATTACCACCATATAATTTAAGACTAAAGATTTGATATGTTATCATCATGCTCCGGAGCCTAAATCAACAGAAATTATGTAATGAAACAAGATTGGTCGTATAACAACTCAAGAATCATGTCATTCAAGCAATGATACTCAAAGGAAAATTCAAGGGCGAGGAAGTGCTCAATCCAAGATTTCCACTTATTTCGAACGATTTACCTTTCGAGTTTTAACGAATACAATTTCCGGTTCACCTTGCATGGTCATGGTGACATAACAATCAATAAATCACAAGGTCAATCTTAAGAAGTGTGCGGGATTAATCTCGAATGCTTCTCGCATTAGTGTTTATTAATCTTTGTTTATTTACGCGCCGGATAATGGAACAAAAAATGTAGTCCATCACAAAGCACTGAATTGAACTGGCGCAAGATTCTGTCATCCTCTAAAATCATGCAAATAAAGCATATTTTTTCAAACAAATTCGAAATCAATACCTAAAATTCGAGTGTCGTAATCTGTTATTCATTGCAAATGAACGACAAACAAATTAGGTGACAAATAAACCAAGCCTAGCTTAAAGTTAATAAAAAATAATTAAATCATGAATGTTCGGAATTATTTAAATCATAAAATCGATTAAAGCGGAACAAAGTTCGCCGGGTCAGCTAGTTAGGTATAAACTGGTACAATATAAGATTACAAAGGTTGCTACGATATTTCATCACCAATCATGTTCATCAAAAGCTCTGTGTCACACACACACAAACAATTTTTTTTTTTTTTTTTTGTTTTTTTCGGGGCGGGGGCCTCTGCCCCCTGGGGGGGGGGGGGGGGGGGGGGGACCTCGGGGGGGGGGGGGGGGGGGGGGGGGGGGGGGGGGGGGGGGGGGGGGGGGAAAAAATGGTTGCCCGGGGGGGGGGGGCGGGGGGGGGGGGGGAAGGGCGGTAAGGCCACAGACTCACACTCGCTCTTATCTGACTCATGAGCTGTGCGAGCACAATCCCTTCTAATCATGCGATGCTATTTTTTGCCAGGGACAAAAATGTCTGCGAAAATGTTCCTCGGACGAAGACTGTAAAAGTAAGAAGAAAAAATGCCTCTGCGATGGTGCCTGTGGAATGTCGTGTATCAAGCCGGACCGAGAGTGCCCCCCGGTGGAAAAACCGGCGATGGGCGTCGTCAACGTGTCGGGAAAACATTTCGGATCACGTGCTGTGTACACATGTCCCCATGGATACCATGTGGTTGGCTTGCAGAGCCGTCTCTGTCAGGCCGATGGAACATGGGCCGGCAGTGAACCGATTTGCAAACAGAACAGTAAGTGTGCCGATTCGATTACATTTTATATTCTATAATTATAAATTACACGCTTTTTTTTAGTTTATTGCCTCCAACCTCCGGTGATCGAACACGCACGGCATTCAGCTCTTCCGGAACAGGCAACGTTCGATTTGGATTCGACGGTTCAGTATCACTGTCACACTGGATATGCAACGGCTGGATTCCCCAGGGCAAAATGTTTGGCAGTCGATGGACAAGCCAGTTGGTACGGGCCGGACATTTCCTGTGAACGTAAGTTGGAAGAAACCCGTTTTGTGAACTGGGAGGCTTTGCAAAATAAAATCTATTCTGTTTTAGCTCGTTCCTGCGGACAGCCTTCGGATCCTAACCACGGGTGGCATTCCGGTGAGAGTTATACCTTTGGTGGTAAAGTGACGTACCATTGTGGAGAGGGATACGAGCTGGTTGGAAAGGTGGAGCGGTACTGTCAGGCCGATGGATCATGGACCCCCAAAGAACTACCTACTTGTGTTTGTGAGTATTACTTACGAAAGCCAAATTTGTGGTTAGCCGTTTAGAGGTTGAATGTTTGGAAAGTGAGCAGTAGCAGCTCTGAACTCGTGAATGTCTAGTCAGGTATGATGAATAAGTGACAGATTTAAAGATAGTGGGTAATGGATTATTTTCATACTGTGTGTATAGACCTTAAGAATCTGCTGTGGTTCCGTGATATCACGCAGTGAGATGCTATTTCATATGCTTGATGGAGAACTTTATCAGATATTTTGTAATATCTTCTTCAGTTATCATTTACAAAGCTATTTTAGTCGATCAGCCGGGTCTCGTTAATACATTTAACAATAATAAACAGAAAATGTAATGAGTATTAAGATGAATGTGTTGGCTCTCATGTGTTACACAAATTGTTGGTACTCTATTCGTTAACGACCAGTAGCAAAATTATTCACATCACCTTTAAAATCTTAAAATTTATGTGTTGATAAATCATTTTGATCAACAGGATTTTATTGACTTTGCTTTTTTGAGCCATCAGTGCATTATCTCCTGTTATATTCTATCTATGAATCAAGAAATAAAAGTGATGCAGTTCTACTAAAGCCTGTCCACGTTAAATTTCGGACACCAAAATAATAGCAGCAAAAAAAATGACACATAATTCAACAAAACCGATAGTTTATTTCACAATAATAGAATTATATCTATATAACAAACAGTTAATTAAGATGTTAATCCTTCTTTCTGTAAAATTCTCGAACTTTCTTTGGTACACCCGCCATCAGGTTCCGTACGGTATCCTCAGATACGCCCGCCGTGAAGATTCTCGTACTTCTTCGGGATTTTGGACACTTTCTTTGTCGGAAATGCTCGACAACGGCGTTCTTTGTGGGGAAGGGGTTTGGGGGGGGGGGGGTGGGGGGGGGAAATGTTTGCAAAATATTGGTGTAAAGCTCCTTAGCATGACTCTTTGTAGTGAAATTTTGCTTGTCATCACGGTGGGGCACCTTTTTCACTTAGTACGCCTTCAGTCCTTGTCTCTTCTTCACTTTTTGTACGTAAGATTGACTTCCAAACTTTGCAAGCCACATTTCGCTCAAAAAGATTGGGATTTTTCTCAATAATTGTTTGTTTACGACACTTAATAATGGCTACCACCATTTTTCAGGAGAATACTTTTCGATTTGTTCCACTTCCAACCTTCCGATCTACAGTTAAGTGCTGGTCAAATGATTTGCAAACACAAAACACGGTACTTTTCGGTAGTTTTAGTTTTTTGATAAGATCGCGTAATGTCGTTCGTACAAAATAGTTTTGCGCACTTCCACTTGATTTGACGCCATTTTACTGAATGTAACAAGAGTGTTAACATGTTGTACCACGAAATAAAGTGTAGAGTTTCAGCTGTCATATGAGTGAAACGTTTTAGTGATCCGTGAAATAATTCAAAATCTGCACTCAAAATTTAACGTGGACAGGCACTATTATGAAATACATATAAACATGAAATAATATAACTATAATTAAATAGTACGAACATTACGTGACATCAGCTCTCATACATGTAAGGGTTGGGCTTATGTTTCAATTACGATCGGGAACGTGTTTTCTCATGAGGAAAATCAAATAGTTCTTTTTTTAACATAATAGGGTACAATGGCCTTACCACTAATTGTTGGTTCATCGCGCCGAAACATTTGAAATTATCTATGATCTCATCGTTGTTAATTTAACTTAATATATGGTGCATTACTTCAGTTCAAGAGCTAAAATACGATTTGTTTATGTGCAATTCATGAATGTTTACTTCCTTTGTGATAGTACACTGTACTTTGTTGCAGAGTTATTCAGTCGAAGAGTTACTCCAATTTTTACAATACTCAGTCATAGTTCGATGCAATTGACTAAAGTAGACTGCCACACTGAGTTAAATTTGTGACCGTAAAACAAAAGATGCTCTTCTTTATTTACCTTACCAATCAGACCAAGGCGGGGGTGGCCTCTGCTGTATACAGAAGTTGTCACCGTTCTTTTAAGTCCATTGCTGCACATCGCCAACCTCGCAGTCTACGAAGGATCCGCAGGTCGTCTTCTTCTTAATTTCATTTTAACTGGACCGTCGTCCGATATTCTTACGACACACCCAGCCCACCGTAGTTGACCGATTTTAGCGCTGTGTATGATGGGAGGTTCTCACAGCAACTAATGCAATTCGTGGTTCATTCGCCTCCTCCTCGTTTCGTCTTCCATCTCCACCGTACATCGTACGCAATAGGGTATGCGTCCCTTGACTCAGCTTAATATGCAACAATCAATTATATTTTTTATTATAACTCATAAAGTATTTGAGCTGGAAGTGATATTGAACTAGTTGTACACTTGCTTAGATATGTTTAATATGCCATTTGGTAGTATGTATCACGAAAACTTCCTTAACTCATTTTATAAAGTCAGAAATTTTCGAGGGATATGGATGTAATGTTGGTCTATAAGCACCAAATCGGGTCTATTTATGGATGCAACTTCGTCCTATTCCACAGATTTGTTATTAAATGTAGTCTTCGAACGTTTTTTTTTCTGATTTTCTGATTCAATGCGTTTCCAGCTATATTCGTTCTACCCAACACACAATTTCATAAATCAAACTATACTAAAACTGCTAAGAAACACTTAAGTAATTTTCACATATAATTTAGCGACCATGTGATAATCAAAACATTACAATTCCCTCTACACAGACTTTGTTCCTTTAGTTTGTGTTAAGATGAGCCATACGAAAAACTTTCAACCGAAACTCAGAAATTTTTATGGTAAATTTTACCAATAACAACATTTTTACTAAGCTTTCCATACAACAGGCCATAGTTGGGAACGTGGAAAAAAATATGTTCCCAACATTGAGTCCACGGTTTTCTTGATAAATGATTGTTATTTTACCTATGTGACCTGTTAGTTTATAACGTGTGACTATTTTCTGTACATCTTGGCTGCATTATTCGGTTTATAGGTTGAATTTCTGCAAATTTAGATCATTCGAAAATCGTGTAGATAACCTATTCAGCTTATCCAGTTAAGTCATGTTGTCTAAAAAGTTGAGGAAATCGAATATTACGTGGAAATGAACAACTAATAATTGATCAATAATGCCTCAATTGCTTTGAAATAAATCGATCATCCTGATAGGAACATAATTTTATTGATTTTCGCCGAATAACCCTACTTTGCATCAAAAGGCACCAGGGGCGCGTTGATCAGCAATATCCTTTTTTCTTGATAAAGGGGTCCCGAGCAAAGTATCATACCAAATTGATAACAAATTCAAATACCTGGTTATCATTGTTTGATCACTGAATATGTTATCATTGAGGCTGAATAAACAGCCAAAATAACAGAATGAATAACAAAAAAAAAAACTCGTTGAATATCATAATGAAAGCTTATTTTATTATCGTGTGAACATTTTGATAACAAATCCTGTATTTTAAGCAAATTTATTTAAATATCTTCGAATTATGTTATCAATTTGAAATAAAACCCTCACGCTAATATCTGAACATTTTTTGTTAAATAAAAAGCAAAATTTCTTGTTCGAATATGCTGGTAATATTTATAATTTTTCATTCAATTTGTAAAGTTCGTCAAAAATTGCTTGTTTAAATGATAACATAAGATAAAATAACTAGTCAATGGTGATAACTAAATTTGTTATGTGATAACAGCGGAAATGAAAACGATATCAGGGATAACAGAACTTGTTACTTATATGATACCTAGCTTGTTATTTTCCTTTGCTAGGCCTAAGGTGTGGCCCATTTAGTATTGGAACAAACATTTTTGATTCTTACAGCGACCCTAGTGGTCGGATTGTAAACTATGACATTTTATGTGTTCCCTATAACAATAACAACATCAGAAGTTTTTTTTTTGCCGTGCAGTTCGAACGTGTTTCAGAGAAATACAAAATGGAAGAAGAAAGAAGAAAAAAATTGTGCGCAATCATTTGGAAAACCCTTCGTGTTCTGGGCCAAAAATTGCTAAAGTGTTGGGTTTTCCGCGAAATACCGTGTGGAGTGTTTTGAAAAAGTACAGAGAAACTTTGTCCACGGATTGCAAGCCTCAAAGCAAGCGTCGGGCGGGTACTGTCAACCGTCAACTGCGGAACAAAGTCATCAAGAACGTTACCCAACAAACATCAATGCTGAATAACTGTTTGTTCAAACAAATTTGGAGAAGTTGTTCAGCTCTTTCTTCTAAAAAGCTGAATAACTTCTCCAAATATGTTTGAGCAAGCGGTTATTCGGCACTGATGTTTGTTGAGTAAGGCAAACCCCAACATCTCAGACCGCGATTTGGCCAAAAAGTTTCGGGCCGCACGCAGCACCGTCCCCGGGAAGGCTTCAAGTCATACCGTGTCTGTAGATAACCAAATAGGGATCAAAAGCAGAGCAATGTGGTCAGAACCCGTGCAAGAACTGTATGATCAGGTGATGACAAAATTCAATGGCTGTCTCCTCGTGGATGATGAAATCTATGTAAATGCCAATTTTAAACAGCTACCGGGACAAACATTTTACTTGGCTTCGGCTCGGGGAGATGTTTCTGCCAAAATCAAGTTTGTGTTTGCAGATAAATTTGCACGTAAATGCATGATTTGGCAAGGCATCTGTAGCTGCGATGGGAAGACCAAGGTTTTCATCACTGATAAGACAATTAATTCAGAGCTGTACAGAACGGAATGTCTCCAAAAGCGAATATTGCCATTCATCAGATCCCACAATCTTGCAAGCTGTCATTACAGTAAAACAGCGCTACAGTGCACACTGGGCCAGGAGACGAAATTAGCAAGACAAAACCTCTAGCGCTTTGAGCATGCATTTTATCAAGATGATTGCTTCAGCATTGTTGCTCAGTTTTATCTGCGCCACAATTTGGTAATAAAAATTAGTTCCAATTTTCACCGCAAGGGCGGCGCTGCGATACTAACTTTTTTATTTCGCCTTCTAGCGGTTTGATGTCTTCGGCAAAGTTGTAGAACATAAAATAATATTGCCTATATTGCCTATAAATTGCCGAAGACATCAAAGTTCTATGTCTACAAATAACAAAGTTACGATTAGTTTTGTAAAATTTAACTGAAATTTGCGTTTTTTCTACTAATTTTCATATTTTCGTCAAATATATTATTTTTGATACCGTTTATGTGTTGAACCTTATCATTCGCGTATGTTTTGGAAGAGTTCGTATAGTTTTGGGACATATCAAGCGAAATATTAGCCAAAACTTTGAAAAATATCATGAATTTCAAAATTAATTTTCTCAAAAAATTGCAAGTTGTTGCAAAAAATTACTCATGTTTCAGAAAGTACCATATGTGACCTTTCAATTCTGAAATTATGCCCGATACATATTTTGATATATTTGAGATATCTGGATTAATTATAATTAATATTTTTGATCTAGCAACTATTTTTTATTTTATATTTACTATTATTTCAACAGGTTTTGTACGGATTCTGGAAATTGATTTTTATCGGTTTGAGGAAACTGTTTTGTGAGTGTCATCACGGGGCCAGAGGTTAGCAAAAGTCTTCTAAATACATCTTCGATGTTCGCCAGGCGACTGAATTGTCGAGAATGGTGCTCCCGAAATTTTCTGACCGATTTGTTCCGACGCTCTTGTGCTTCTTCCGACAATAGTCCAATAGGAATTTCGCAATGACTTATTATTTCAGATCCATGTACCAAGATCCTGTGAACTGAAGGCGAAAGTTTCTAGTTTCTTCTGCATAGGTTTCGAATAATTTGACGTCGATTTCTAATTTCGATGATAGCGCGCAAAGAAGTGTAGCGACTCGACGAACGATGTCCACCTCAAGTTCTGTAATTCTTGCCGTTGTTTCTGGATCTTGAAAGAATCTTCTAGCAGTGTTGCCATCATTTGTGTTACCTGATGAAAAAATAAAGATAAAGGGATCTACTTCCCGATAAAGAAGAAAAATGCAGTTACCTTCGGATGGCAAAGGTTCACTTATTCTCAGCCCAATCTTCTTAAATTCTTCTCTAATTGCACGTTGCCGTTCAAGAAAGGTTTCGTTTCCTTTATTTATACGCCATTTTTTGAGTGGGATTCTGTACGAAACATTAAGCAGAAGCTCCATACTTCTTATGTAAGCATGCAAAACAGGAATGGTTTCAATTTTATTGCGATCGTCACATATTTGGGCTTCGATGGGATTACTGAGTTTTTTGCCTGATGCTCCGCAAAGATTGCACGCCTGGGAAC
The DNA here is from genome assembly GCA_024533555.2 of Aedes koreicus. NCBI lineage: Eukaryota > Metazoa > Arthropoda > Insecta > Diptera > Culicidae > Aedes > Aedes koreicus. The sequence goes on from JAHHFK020004500.1 coordinate 126,643, forward strand.
TTGTTCATGTGAAGCTGTTAATAACTTTGCCATCGACCATACTCAAAATTAACTCAGAAGAAACATCTACAGAAATCCTATTTATCGTCAATGTGGTTGCTTTCAAATTTTGTATTTGTAACATCATACTCTCCACTTCTCGTTTGATAAGATCAGCAGTTTCTTTTTGAAAAACCATTTTGATGGGGCGGCACAAATTGATGGAGGATGGACTGTTGTTGCTCCAAACTTCTTGTCGTTTGCCGGAGACTGCGTTGAAATATATTCGTAAAGGAACCAGGCAAATCAAAAAAATATGCGAGTCATTACATGATATAACATCATCGCCAACTTCTTCAAAAAATGTCATTTTATACCGTGAGTGGTTGCTTGAACCATCCAATCCCCATTTTAAAATAACACATAAATTTCCCTGTTCATGAATGTACGGTTCAATATATTTATTCAGTGTCATGAAGAGACGCTCTACCGTATGGTCAACAAGATTTTGAAGAGGAACTTCTGCGCATGATGGCCGAATGGAAATATTTGAAATACGTTCAAACATGCAAACTTTTAAAACTTTATTGTAAAGGTTATTATCATTTGCGTGCCCAATATAGTTTGCAAATAAACTTTGATACAGCTCACATTCCGACATGAAACAGCTTCCAATCAATTGGGAAATGTTCCAATTTTTTAATTTTTTGGTTTTATTAAAAATAATTTCGAAACTTTTGAGGAAATATTTTTTTTTTTCAATTGGAGAGTTAAAGTAATTTTGAAATAATTTAGAATTATTAAAAAAGCGACTCAAAACCACCACAAAATCCAAAACTTGAAAGAATTATCGATCTATTGGAAGCTGTTTAGACAAGAACATAATTAAATGAATTTGTGCTTACCACGTGGATAACAAGTACTTTTATTATCGCGGATGTCATTGTATGCTGGATAAATGTCATATCCTTTTTTTAGCGTCATGTTCCTTATGTTTTGGTACTGTTGTTTTGTTGTCGATGATGACCCCTTGGTTTTGACAGTGAAGTAAACAAGTATGTGTGTCAGCGATCAATCGTATTCGTCGACACACGAATACAAGTGCAGAGGAATACTTATTTTCAATTGACTTTTATAGCACACTATCTTTTACAGATTAAAAATAAAGATATTCGAGGTGAAAAAATAATTCCATTTGACATGTTGACATGAAAACATATCAGATTTTGTACAATGGAATGCATATGTATGTATACGCAAAATGCAATCAATTATAGCATTGAGTTCGGGCTAAAATCATCAAAAGTTTAAAATACGATGTCTCAAATATATCAAAACATGTATCGGGCATAATTTCAGAATTGAAAGGTCACATATGGTACTTTCTGAAACATGAGTAATTTTTTGCAACAACTTGCAATTTTTTGAGAAAATTAATTTTGAAATTCATGATATTTTTCAAAGTTTTGGCTAATATTTCGCTTGTTATGTCCCAAAACTATGCGAACATTTCCAAAACATACGCAAATTATAAGGTTCAACACATAAATGGTACCAAAAATAACATATTTGACAAAAATATGAAAATTAGTAGAAAAAACGTAAATTTCAGTTAAATTTTACAAAACTAATCGTAACTTTGTTATTTGTAGACATAGAACTTTGATGTCTTCGGCAAACTTTCTTATTATTTTATGTTCTACAACTTTGCCGAAGACATCAAACCGCTAGAAGGCGAAATAAAAAAGTTAGTATCGCAGCGCCGCCCTTGCGGTGAAAATTGGAACTAATTTTTATTACCAAATTGTGGCGCAGATAAAACTGAGCAACAATGCTGAAGCAATCATCTTGATAAAATGCATGCTCAAAGCGCTAGAGGTTTTGTCTTGCTAATTTCGTCTCCTGGCCCACTGTGCAGTGGTATGAAACCAATGGGATTCAGTTTATACCGTAAGAACTCAACCCACCAAACTGTCCCCAGCTGAGACGATGGAGATTTTGGGGGTTTTAGGGGGGGGGGGGGGGGGGGGAGGGGGGGGGGGTAAAATATAAGGATAAAGACGGGGGGAAAAGTTGCAAGGGGGGGGGGAGAATAGTGCGGGGGGGTGGGTGAAATGTTGGGGGGGAATCGCGTTTTTTTTTTGGAAATGGTGTTTTTTTTTTTTTTGTTTTTTTTTTTTTTTGGGTTTTTTTTAAAAAAAAAATTTTTTTTTTTTTTTGGGGTTTTTTTTTTTGCCTCTTTTTTGTTGTGTGGGGGGTTGGTTGGGGGGGGGTTTTTGTTGGGGGGGGGGGGGTTGCGGTCTTTCCAACACCATGGTTGGTAATCGATAACGTCTCGTATGGTAATTTACATGACAGACCTTATTACAATTTCACGATTTGAATTCACGCTGTATGTTCTGAGACAAAAAAATGATTTTTTCCAAAAATCCTCACTTCAGATTGACTAGTTACCTAACAAGTCTTTCCCAAGTAAAGTATAACAGCTCTTCTTCTGAGCTTTCAAATGTAAATGAAGTTGATATTTTGGCATAAAATGATTTATGTAAACAGTAAAATCAGAGTTACAGTCAGTGCTGTAAATAGTCATTTCGACCCAATGCGCTAAATTTACCAACAACTTGTTCCAGAAGCTGAGTTTCACAATAGCACATGTTGAGAAATTGTTGTGCTTGATTATTCTCATAAATTTGTCTTACAATGTTTTGTTCTAACTATAAAACCTTAGCCGTGAGAGCGCAATATCTGAATATTCAAATGATATTCATCATTGAATATCATTTGCATATAACAGTGAGTATAACACTTTCTATATACCATTTAGGGCAATGCACTGTTAGACAAAGCTGTTGAATTTGTCAAGAACTACAATTTTATCATACACCATATATTGTTTGTGCGTAGGAGTTAGATTCGGAGTCTTGTTAATTTTAGATCAAGTAATCTTGGGGCTATTGTTCAAAACCTAGAGAACTGTTTCCTTGCAACCAGTTAGATTCATTGGGGGCTTGATAAATGATAGCAATATGGTGGAATTTAAGGCCAATTTCACAATATTTCGCTTATTCTTCAGTAAAATTTTCAATATTTCCTTTGGATAACGTTATATAGAAATCCTTTCTGCTTATAACATTCTGTCATTCCCTTTTCTTTCCCGTTCAGAACACTTAGGGAAGCGGAACCTATGTTCACCATAGTACATATATTCATCACATTCTGCAGTCATCCAACTTCAAACGTAAAAAGATGTTTAATTTCACCAATAAACGGACGCAGTAACCAAAAATATATAATCCTGGCAAATAAAATTAGGTCTTGAATATAATTAAAAGCTACAAAAACGTTTCGGAGACTTAAATTTCGTAAAAATAATGAGCAGTCAGATTTTCAACACAATTTCTTACCTTTGCACTACAAATTCGTCGTATTGATCTAACCGTACTAGGGAATATACCCGAGCCAGACTCCAAGTTTTCTCTTTAATTTCACTTTATCCTCACACATTTTCGTTGCGTAATTGCATAAACCATAAAAATCACACTTCATTTATTACACTAGCCACACGAGAATCTACGAATACGTGATAAAATACGAGAAAACTATGGGATTAATTTTCACAATAATTTAAATACGCTTGCACCTATTCTGAACCGTGTTTACAATCGACGTAATCGCTTGATGTTGCCAAACTATTTTATTATGACTCTTATTCGAATGAAATGGGTTTGGCAGTACATCAATATCAACTGTTTTGTGGGAGTGCTACAAATCGCCCCTATTTTATTTTTCCATAGATTAAATAAACAATAACATGCTTCTAATTGTAGATTTCTTCAATATTTACCGAGAAATAAAATCCCACGTTTAATAATATCTTTCCATCTCTGTTGAATTTGGCGGCACTGCTCACATACTGTATAGTATACACATCAACACGTACACTAGTTCAATTCATAGAGCATTCTATGCCCAACGTTATGGTGAGTCTTGTTGTCAATATTATCATGGAAGAATAACAAACAAACCCGTTCATTTTGTCTTGGTTATATGCAGGCTATCCAACACAATTAAAGTGCTGTCAAATGATCTACTTATGCGAGAAATTTAATTTTGGGTGTAGTAGTGGAGAGCGTTAACTTGTTTATATTTTTTCATGATTAAAATCAGTACGATTAACATATGTACACAGATGGGATTAATGTTTTTCGTGATATTATTAAAATAGGTACATAGCAGTGGCAACTTTTCCGTATTAAATTGGAAGAAAATTATCAGAATCGAATGTTTTGTGCGTTGCTAATCGATTAACGGTAAGTGGACGAATAAATTGTGAATAACTTGTGTACTTAGTGTTCGGTATTGAGTGCATATTCACCGATTTCCACTGGAGGTCTGCTTATTGAGCTCAAGATAGGTACCGCTTCCCTACTTACAGAATTTTAAATCTCTCCGTTCGAATTATTTGGCAAAATCCAACTGATCGAAGAATCACTCACTGCTATAGAAAATGGACGCTAAAATTATTAAAAACGCGTATGTTTTCATATTCGACAAACCCAGAATCAAAATAAAATATGGAAAACATTTGTTTCACCAATTTTTAAAAGACACACATTGTTATTTATATAGATTGCACCATAAGCTTCGCTAGAGGCGTGAAAACAAGAAGCGGTTATTGGACGTTGTCAGTGTATATAAAATTGAGTTCAATATCTACATGAAATTGTAAAAACATATTGAATATTTTTTTCATCAACTTTGAAATATTCTGAAGTCTTGGAGGAGCTTTATTGACTGAGATAAGCCGAAGTTTAGATTTAAGTTAAAATTTGTTGTTTTGTGAAATGCGTTTTACAAAGCAAATCAATACGAATTAAATTTGAATGGCAAATAAAATCAACTTAAATTCAAACCAGATGGTATCAGCAGCACTTAATTTGAACAAACGTCGATGTGAGTGATTTCGACTTTTTGAGTAAAAACAATTGTCGAAATCTATCACTCTGCTGCCTGCATTCATTAAAAATTGACAACATTGTTCCAAACGGTGTTAAAAGCTTGAACAGTGCCCGTTCACATCTAAGATAGCATCTTACGATGCACTATTAATATAAGGTGCGCTAGGCTACTTACATTTTGTTTAAAGAGTGTACTCGAAAAAAAATGACTACTCTATGACTAAATGCCCTACTCTATGACTAAATGCTCGCACTTTGGCCTTGACACCACTTATAAGGTTTTGGGTAATAATGTAGCCGAGTTATTTTGATAATTTTACCCACTGTTTCATCTAAGCCAGATTTTACGAAGTTTGGCCTTCGTGATGGCCCAAAACTTCTCAACCGAACGAAGTTCCTGCGAGTTCACTGGATTGAAGTCTTTTGGTACAAAACCAGACTTTTTATCTCTGTACTAGACTGGGTAGCGTAGTGGCAGGATGTTAAATCCGGTCAAAATAGCGTGTCACCTCGGTGAGACCGCAGGAAAGGCAGAAGGCAGATTTACCCATTTATGGTACCCGTCGTGATGTATGGCTGGCTCACCTCTCCACACCCACAGATGACCTGACAAACAAAGCACATTTTGGCGAATTTGTCCACCTGCTTCTTTCTTATCGCCTCAGGAACCGCCTTGATGTATGTTTCGTAGTCTATCACGACGCAACTTGGTTTCTTCAGCCACTCTCGGTACAATATCCTGGGACGGGTTTTGGCTACCGTGTTTTATTTGTCGATCTGGTTTGAGCCCTTACTGACCTTGTGAAGGCCGGCAAGTTTCATTGTTTTTTTGACAAGCCAGATAGAAACCTCCGCCTTTTTCGCCACATTGCGGACCGAAAGGTTCGGTCTAGGCTTGAACAGACCTTCCTTGCCTTCACCGGATCAGCTGTCTTTGGTTTTCTGCCACTGCCTGACAACCACTGGGTCGTCTGGGTCTCTTTGAATGGCTTCACCGCCCAGGACACCGTCGATTGATAGAATTCCAGCTGTTTTCCGATTCTCCACGACGGCACACATACTTTTTTGGTAGATCTGCTCTTGCTACCATGCCGCCTCTACAACCATTTGACAGAGCCGGCGTCAGTGGTGTAGTGGTAAGCGTGACTGCTACTTGTGGGACCCCAGTGGGTCTGGGTTCAATCCCAGTCGACGTCGGTGGTTTTTCTGAGGCGAAAAAATCTGGTCACGTCTTCCTTCGGAAGGGAAGTAAAGCCGTTGGTCCTGGCTCATATTCATGAATCGTTAGGTAGGTTCCAGGTGGTGGAGTCATCTTCCTGGCGTCGGTGATTGTCACCATGTGAGGAAAAAGGCCGACGTAAAAAAAAGAAGACAAAAAAAAACCATTTTACAGATTTATTTTGAAATGTTGCCAACGTAAACATTACACTCTTAGCTAAATTTAGCTACACGCTAAAAAATCACAAGCTAATAATTGTGTCTCTTTTTTTCGAGTACTGTCGTTACATCTAAATGACGGTTTTGAAATCACAAATAACTGCATACTTTAATGCATAACTTGCAAACTTTTGTCAAAAACTGATTTATTTTAATTTGTTCCACAAATATGAACGGATTCTTAGCAAAAATAATTACACCCAAAAAGGATCCGAGACATCATGACAAACAAAATTAATTATGACAGTAAGGACTATATTGAAAATAAGTTACCCACATATTTTTCTTTCAAATCACATAAAAAATGATGTTTTATTCAAACAAATGGATGATTCTTTATTGTACGGGATTGAACTTGTAAATTGTGAAAACTGGATGAAATTAATATTACTCTTTCATTAATTTGCGGATTTTTGATCGCACACTTTTCATCAAGTCCCGGACAAGTGTTTCATCACATTTTTTAACGCCTTAGCCCAATTTTTTTTTGAACTCCTGCATATTCTCAGCTGCTTCACCAGTTTTATTGAAGAGACCCTCTTCACAATCACCCAATAGCGTTCGATGGGCCGAAGCTTTGGGCAATTTGGCGAATTGAAGTCTTTCTCCACGAAATCTATACCCTTTTCCGTGAGCCAATGGAGAGTTGTTTTGGCGTAATGTGCCGACGCTAAATCCGGCCAAAACAGTGGAGGGGCATTATGCTTCTGATATAAAGGCAACAATCACTTCTGCAGACACTCGGATCGATAGATTTCCGCTTTGATTGTTCCGGTAGTGTTTAAAATGGTAGACTTCATACCGTTCATACTTCATTGCTTGCCTGCATACCAGCACTTTTGGATCAAACATCTCCACTTGAATCGACCTGTTTACTTCGCTTACATCCTCCTCTAGCAAACAAATGAAAGATGACTGTCAAACGCACAGCATGCTATGTTTAACACATTAAAACCATCACAAAGACACGCGTACATGGATACGTACGTGGATAGCTTATTTTCGATACATTCACACAGCAATTATTCTTAACGATTTTACACACATTCCATGCTTCACAGGAGACATGTTAGATCTCATCACTTTTTTGTTAGTTTTACTATCCACCACCAGAGGCTAAACGCTCGCTTAGTTCCTATCGAAATTGCCTTAATGTTAAGGTGGCTAAAATACAAAAATTGCTGCCATCATGGTCGATCTGCATCATCACTTAGAATTTTTCAAGGCGCACATCCACGAAACTAAAAGATCATGATTCTTAGATTTATTTGGAGAAAGAAGTAGTTGAATAAAAAAAAAATTTTTGTTTTTAGTCTTCAACTTGTATCTCCCATTCATTGCTCTAATTAGTAATTTGAATTTTTGAACCTAAATATAGAAACAATTTGCTATTTATTTATGCCCGGTATTATATGTACAGGTACCCGTAATGCTTTTTGGGGCCCCTAATAAGGGATGGAGGTTAATTATGTTTTTTTTTTGCTATGTTAAGTTTATACTAGAAATGTTAAAATAAGAGATCAGCGTGTCAAATGTGGATCTAATCAGCATGTTGTGCTTTGCTTCATTCAAGTTGCAAGTTTAATCGATGCCAGGATAGGTTTCGTTTTTTCCCGTAGCTAATTTAAATTTTTCTGTTTGATGATCTCTGGTTTTAATATTTCTAGCCCATATCTGTCCAATACCGATCAATCTATCTAGTATTGCCTTTCTGAACATTCAACCTTGTATTATATTGTAATTTTACGGTCTACTTGATTCCAACCACACCTTCCTTTATCTTAAGCACAACCAGTTGCAGAGTGAACTTGCGAAATGGTCCCAATCGAACAAACTAACTACAAAAACTGCATGCCAACTGAACGTTTTTGAATTGGACGGCAACCGATCCTATGTGTTAGGGGCTTCAAATGCATTATTGTCTCGCTTGGACTTGTAGACTTACAGTTTTTGGTTGTTAAATTATTTCCAGTTTTTCTAATAAAAACAAGGAAAAACATATGACCAACGCCATGCATCACATTTGCCACTGCATTTTGACTTAGTTGATAGGTTTAAAAACAAACACAGGACAATTCGTACCACAGTGCGTAGCTCTTTTTGAATTGAAAAAAAAAAAAAATAATTAAAAAAATCGGATGAATGCTTCCGAGTGAGTGTGAAATATTCTGCCCATAAATTAGGTGTAAAGTAGTACTTTGAGAGCTAGAACAAGCGCTATAATGAATGTGTATGATTTTCATTACTGGGCTATAATCAAAAGCAGCGAGACAAGCTGAAAAGGAATCTGAAGCATTGTACGCAAATGTGACATTTATTTCTTGAATAAAATCATTGCCGCAATCTCTAATACTTGTTTCATTTTCATTTTGTTTTCCTTCGGCTCGTCTTCTATTGGCAACTTTATTTTCGACTGCGAGAAACGGTTGTAATTACAAAAAAAAAAAAAAAAAAAAAAAACAAATCATTTACCTAGAGAAGAAGAATGCAAAATGAATAACAACGGCGAGTATTAGGGATTGGCGGTGGTGCTAACGAAAGGTTGATAGCGTTGGCCCGATTATACAAAGGAGGTTAATCTTACGCGGAAAATTTGATTCCGGACATTCTTTACGAACTCATGGTTCTCTTGATGATTTCAAGTATCATGTTGCTCATTTTGCAATCTTCTTCTCTTAATTCGTTTGCAGTATAGTAGATGTATCACAATTCCTTCACCGCGTATGTCTTGATGTAATCTATTTAGAAATGTTTAGGGATAGGTTCGGTAGATTTCTATGCTGAATGACAATCAAACGGAATCAAACGTGAACTCGGAGATGGTGCTCCGTCTAAAAGGTAACTGATGCATCTCAAGCAGAATTATTGGTGATAGAGTGGTGAGTAAACCGTATACGTTTTAAAAATAAGCAGAACGTTACTATCGCTTTAAATTCTAAAATTTTGAACTCTTATCTAATTTTTGATCGACAAATGATTCAAAATGAATTCATATAAATTTTGGTAACGTTCACTGTATTGCATTGCAAGTTACCACTTCTTGATTCATTAAAATAGTTATTTGGGCCCCAGCCACTGTACAGTAGGTGAACTGACTAAGTAAGTTGAATGTTAATTTTCGTAACACCTTTATCTATTACCTTCAAGGGGCGGGTCTATTGTCGGTTAAAGAGTGTTCCGATCAAAATTTGGTCAAACAGTAATTTGTGTGAGTCGATCAAAGTTTTTTCTTTTTCAAGTTCAGTTAATACAGAATACAGGAGAAATATTCAGCTAAACTTCCTTTTCACCGAATGCAAATTGCCGGGTCTTTCGTTTAACACCTGCCATAAGATTTTGTACAGTCTCCTTGTCCACTTTATTCGCCGCAGAACGCCAGTTTGCCTTGAACTGTTTCTCACTCACAACAGCTTTTTGAGTCTTTTTAAGGTTCCGCTTGACGATGGCCCAATATTGTTCGATTGGGCAGAGCTCTGGCGTGTTGGGAGGGTTCTTGTGCTTGGGCACCACTTGAACGTTGTTGGCAGTATACCATTCCATGGCCTTTCTTCCGTAATGGCAAGATGCCTAACCTGGCCAAAATAGAACGGAACAATTGTGTCGCTTCAGGAAAGGCAGTAGACGTTTTTGTAGGCACTCGCTCAGATAAAATTCCTGGTTGACGGTTCCGGTCGCAATGTAAACGTTGCTCTTCAAGCCACAGGTACAGATGGCCTGCCACACCCGATATTTCTTCACGAACTTTGACAGCTTAATGTGCTTGAAAATATCTGCCACCTTTCCCCGTCCAGTTGCCGTATAAAAGTCCTGTTCAGGAAGCTATTTAAAGTCTGCCTTGACGTAAGTTTCATCGTCCTGTACCATGCAATCAAACTTTGTCAGCATCGTCGTGTACAACTTTCGCGATCGTGCTTTGGCCGACGTGTTTTGTTTATCGTCGCGATTTGGAGTCACCACTTTCTTGTAAGTCGACATTCCAGCTCGTTTTTTAGCTCTATCCACGGTTGAAGGCGCCACTCCCAGCTTCTTTGCGACATCTCGGACGGAGAGGTTGGGGTTCCACTCGAAACAGCGGGCAACTCTTTTTGTCGTCGCTGTGGCCTCCGACTTTCGATGTCCCCCCGATTCAGCTTTCCTGGCTGTCAACAAACATTCACCGAACACTTTTAACACATTGGTAACAGTTGATTTAGCCACATTCAACAATTTCGCCAACTTGGCGTGAGAGTAGTTTGGATTTTCGCCTTGCACGTGCAAAATTTTGATGCGTTGCTTCTCTTCCTTCGATGACATTTTAATAACTGAAGTGCTAATCTCAAAATCAAATAGAGGCATGATGCTACACGCACTCATCTTCAAAATGAGGGGTGTGCAAAATTTTTTAATGCACGATGAAAGGAAATGCGTCAAGTTTAAGTCGACCAAATTTTGATCGAAACACCCTTTATATGGGGCTGGTAAACTTAATTATTTATTTAAAAGTGTATGGGATTTTTAGAATCAAATTGAATGTTTCCGCATCGAACCAATTTACGTTTCTAAGACTTGATCGAAAAGTTCCTGAAATTATTAAGCATGTCCTCGACGTGCTATTTTATACCGGAGAGTACTTACCGTAATGTAATTGTAAAGAATTTAACGATAATATGATTTTACTCTTAGTATTAGTTAGTATTTAGCCAGTAATATGGGCATCCTGAACAATTCTTGGCACGTCAGTAAGGGAGCTGAAAAGATAATAAATATGTACAATACGAATGAATGTACAATACGAATGGAACTTTTTCTTTTCCACTCCGCGGCACCCAAAAGCTTTCCACACTTAGCGAAATAAACTTTCCATATTCATAAGATTGAATTCTGATTTTTTGACACAAAACATAAGTACGAATTTCATTAATTTGCCTTATGAAATATAATGATGTTATTATATAAATGTTATAAAATGATGTTATAAAATTAAAAAAAAAAAAGGGTACACGAGTCCAGTGGCTTGACCACTTGCTTATATCATTGCTTGTAAACAAAAACACGCTGAAGGCGTGAAAACAAAATCAATCTGGATTTAAATTTTCGATTTGTTTTTAACCCTAACCTCACTTTGATCGCCAAATGGTTAGCAATGAATTCACATACATTTTGGCTACCTATGAAATTCTCAAGTTTATTTGCTTGAATGTACACTTTAGTATCTCTGTTGGGTGGTTTGGCTTCTTATTTATTGACAATATTAGAGCAACCGTACCGATCTAGTACTAAACCCATTTATGCAGTGCAACACCATTACCTCACATTGTATCGGTCGCTGCTAAATGCGGTATCAAAATAGGAAGCATCGCACAGTGGGCATGATCGAGGCTGTAATCGGACTTACTTAAAAGCCGCTGGTATTGATACACGAACTAATACTTTTCCATAGGAAAAAAATGCCTATACATCGATTGGCGCTACTTTCATCCTGTGCAGTGGCTCATTTCGCCCTATTCTACCCTACATCAGTGTGTTTTTCAGGTTTTATCTGTATAACTACAATCTCCGCTGTATATCTTGCTTGAAAATGAGCGTATCTTACTTAAAAATCTCTAAGAACTCGAATGGTGCTGGTTTTATGTTGTACCTTGGCCGAGAAATAGATCATTTTGCCCCATATCACCCTAAATATGCATTTATTAGTGCTTACCCCTAGAACTACAATTGCCGTTTTATTATTTGTATGAAAAGGAGCGTAGCTTACATGAAAAGGTATATAAATTGAATGGTGCTAGTTTCGTGCTGTATCGTGGTCGAGAAATACACAGCTCGAAAAAGTAGTGTGAATTTCTGTTCAATATCATGCACATAAATGGAGCGTCACAAAACATACACATTTAAATTATAAATCGTGTAAAGTTCTGGGATAATCCATACATTGCCAATAATGTTGTATACAAAAACTCGCTGCTTCGTGTGGAATGAAATACAATTTCACATGCTCTGATATTTACTTCACAATCAAAATTCAGATTTTTTTTCTGTGTAGTTCATTTTGCCGCATTTCACTCTTAATGTGAGTTTTTAGTTTTTTCACCTATAACTACAAACAACGCTGAATTTTTTGTCTGAAAAGAGGCGTAGCTTACGTGAAAAAATCTGAGGAATCGAATGTTGCTGGTTTCATGCTGCACACTTAGAATTATATGCCGAGTCTCGGCTTTCTGAAACCGATATCCGCACAGCCGACCTCTCGGTTTCGATCTCGGCTTTTTTATGTTAACCGATAATGTCGGTTTGGGTCAAACTGAAAGGTCATATAGTTAACTGGGTATCTTGGCATGAGCAGACTGATATATCGGTTTTAAATTCGAAACAAATAGAAATGAGGTTAACCAATATTTCGGTTAAATTGTATGTAAATATTCGAAATTTTGAATTAGATTTTCATCGAAATATTGAATATTTCATGCCTATAGGCATGACAAAGATGGTGTTTGTGTCAAATCCGGCTGGTACAAGGAGGCGTGGAGCACAGTGAACTAGATGGGCGGATCAGATAAACCAAGACTTGAAAAGCGTGGGGCGCAACCGGGGATGGAGAGAAGCAGCCATGAACCGGGTGAATCGGTGTAGAATTGTTGACGAGGTTTTATCAATATAATTGATGTAGTGCTAATAAATGTATGTTTTTTCACCGTTCCACACAAAACATACGACTTACTCCACTTGCGAATGAAAACAATATGGTGCATGGCGGTTGACATATAAAAAGCTGAGCCTCGGCTTACAACACTGCTAAACCGATATTTCGGCATGATAGGCAGCTGAGGTCGGTTGAAGTTTGGTTAACGTTTGTGCTCGGCTCCTAGTGTTGCTGAGAATCGGTTTAATAATGAAGTTACCCGATATTTCAGTTTCAAGTGATGCTGAGACTCGGCATCGTTCGATTTTTTGCCGAGTTATCAGTTGAATATGAAAATGCCGAGTGAATTCAGCTAAATGCTTAACAGAGCCCGTGAATAATTTTTAAGTGTGTGTGCCTTAGTCGAGAAATAGTTCATTTTTTAAATAAGTCCGATTACAGCCTCGATTATGCCGACTGAGCATCGGGTGTTCAATTATAGCAGCGCAATAGCAGTGGGGGAGACCGTTAGTGACAACGGTCAGTCAGTGGTTTGTTATTGTTTGTTATGATTTCAAAAAACTATCGATTCAAATAACTTTATTGCAATCCATCTTTTCTTTAACATAAACTACGCCTTGACATTTTATGTGAATTAATATTGATTATTTTGTTATCTTGGAAGGTTCAATGTAGATTCTTAATTACAGATTAGATTCCGCTAATAAGACTAAAACGCCAATATTTTTTTTAAAAAGTGAAAATACTGCTAATATTTTGAAATTATTTATATATTTTTTTTTATTATTTGGTATTTCTAATTTATAGCTTATAGCTAAAATTATTTTTTCAATAATCATTCAAATAAATTTGAAAATTTCACCTAATAAATTTTCAATTATGTTACTAAATTTTAAATCTTATAAACCAAAAAAAAAAATTCTGCATTATTTGTTCAACCACGGTAGCTGGAAAAAAATTTACCTATACTTTATATCTCAACTTTTATAATTTTTTTAAATCGATTCTCATCACTACAAATCAATTTAAATACTTTTCATTTTTTAATAAATTAATTCACACAAATTTACCTGTAAAATATAAAAACAATAAAAATGTTAAAAAAAAACTATGTTTATAGAATAAACAATAATGTTTGAGTTATGGATTCAATTAATTTTATACAAAGCATGTTAACAATTAATTTTATATAAATAATAATTTATCCATCCAATCCATCTAAACAATTAAACAAATTAATATGATTTTTATTTATTTTATGTAAAATGCTGCTCTAATAGTTCTTAAGTTTGCGTACACCATACATAGAGCTTTTTTTTTTAATTTTTTTTGTTGGGATTTTTGGGGAGCGTTTTTTTTTTGGGCGTTATATTTGTAAATATTTTTTTATAAAAATTTTTTTTTTCTAAAAAAATATTTTTTAAAAAATATTTTAAAATTTTAAATTTTTTTTTTTTAAAAAAAAATTTTTTTTTATAAAATTTAAATTTTTTAATTTTTAAAGCGGTGGTTTTAAAATTAAAAAAAAAAAGGGGGAAGTGCTCTTATGGGGGTCTATGGATCTATAAATCCGCCTTTATTAAAAAAATCCTTTTTTTTTTTTTTTTTTATTGGTGGGGGGGGGGGGAAAAACACTACTGTTTTTTTTTTTTTTTGGGGGAAAAAAAAAAATTATTAGGTGCGCAACTAAGCTCCCGCTGTTTAGCAATAGATGGCGCCAGTAGTAAGTGCTGGTCGAATGTTGTACATCTCAAGCGTCATAAACCAAGCTCAGACATATGGTAAACAAACCGCTTTGCCAAATCAGTGATTTTGGTTTAGTGTTATATATGTTGGTTGTTTGAAGATGTCTGATTTCGTGCCTAATAATCGTCATTTGCGGGAAGCGTTGATTTTCTTCTTTCATTCGAAGAAAACGGCGGCTGAAGCACATCGAGAGCTCCAAAAAGTTTACGGTGATGCTGTTCTGAGTGAAACAACGTGTCATGATTGGTTTCGTCGCTTCAAAAACGGTGATTTCAGTGTTGATGATCGTCCGCGTGAAGGAAGGCCAAAAAACTTCGAAGACTCTGAATTGGAGGCATTGCTCGATGAGGATCCGTGTCAAACGCAAGAAGAGCTTGGTTCAGGATTAGGAGTTTCCCGCCAAGCCGTTTCTAAGCGATTGCATGCGTTGGGAATGATTCAAAAGCAAGGAACTTGGGTTCCTTACGATTTGAAGCCAAGAGATGTTGAACAACTGCTCCAGCGGCAAAAAAGGAAGAGTTTTCTACATCGCATTGTGACGGGTGACGAAAAATGGATTCATTACAGTAACCCAAAACGGAAACATTCATGGGGACTGCCCGGGCATGCTTCAACATCGTCGCCTAGGCCGAATATGCACGCTGCGAAGGTTATGCTGTGTATTTGGTGGGACCAAGTTGGTGTTATTTATTATGAGCTGTTGAAACCAAACGAAATCATTACCGGGGAACGGTATCGAACTCAATTGATGCGATTGAGCCGAGCACTGCACGAAAACGGCCACAATACGAGCACAGTCACGAAAAAGTGATTCATTAGCATGACAACGCTCGACCTAACGTTGCGAAACCCGTGAAAACCTACTTGGAAACAATCAAATGGGAAGTCCTACCCCACCCGCCATATTCTCCTGATATTGCATCGTCCGATTATTACTTGTTCCGTTCGATGGCACATGGTCTCACTGGTCAGCAATTCCACTCATATGATGACATCTTAAAATGACTTGATTCTTGAAAAGACGAACAGTTCTATCGAAATGGTATTCACCAGAAAGATGGGAAAAAGTCGTAGCTAGTGATGGGCAATACTTTGAAAAATTCGTTTGTAGCCTTTGTTTTCAAAATAAAGTTCCTTTTTCAACAAAAAACAGCGAGAACTTAGTTGCGCACTTAATAATATTTAAAGGGCGATACGGTCAAAATTTGTGGAAAATTGTGGAAAATTTTGTTTTTTTTTTGAATTTTGTTTTTAAAACCTTCTCCCTCGTTTTTTGGTGTGTGGGTGGTAAATTTTGGTTTTTTTTTTTTGGGATTCTCTTTTGTGTAATGCGGGGGTAATTTTGGGGCTCGGTGTAGTTTTTGTGGGGGTGGGGGTGGTGGGGGAACGGACGGTTGGTTCCTAACCTATCTCTCCGAGATGCCGCAAATAAGCTGGGTGTATCGTCTACAACCGTGCATCGAGCCAAAAAACGAGCCGGACTATCGACTTACAAGAAGGTAGTGACTCCAAATCGCGATGATAAACAAAATACGACGGCCAAAGCGCGATCCCGGAGGCTGTACACGACGATGCTGACGAAGTTTGACTGCGTGGTAATGGACGACGAAACCTACGTCAAAGCCGACTACAAGCAGCTTCCGGGACAGGAGTTTTATACGGCAAAAGGAAGGGGGAAAGGTAGCAGATATTTTCAAGCACACGAAACTGTCAAAGTTCGCAAAGAAATATCTGGTTTGGCAAGCCATCTGTACCTGTGGCTTGAAAAGCAGCATTTTCATAGCTTCCGGGACTGTCAACCAAGAAATTTACGTGAAAGAGTGTTTGAATAAACGTCTGCTGCCTTTCCTGAAGAAACACGGTTGTTCCGTACTTGTTTTGGCCGGATTTGGCATCTTGCCATTACGGTAAAAAGGCCATGGAGTGGTACGCCGCCAACAACGTGCAGGTGGTTCCCAAGGACAAGAACCCTCCCAACACGCCAGAGCTCCGCCCAATTGAGAAATACTGGGCTATTGTCAAGCGGAACCTAAAGAAGACCAAAAAAACTACTAAGGACGAGCAGCAGTTCAAGGCAAACTGGCTTTCTGCGGCGAAGAAGGTGGACAAGGTGGCTGTACAAAATCTGATGGCAGGGGTCAAGCGTAAGGCCCGGCAATTCGGATTTGGATAAGCGGATGCCTAACTGAATATTTTTCCTGAATTTTATTCTTATTGAACTTGAAAAAGAAATTTAATTTGATTTTTTAAATAAACGATTTCACCGATTTACACGCGTTTTCCCTTGATCAAATTTTGACCGTATCACCCTTTACTTCGAATTTAATTCCATAGAACCACATTAGAGCACCTTCCCCTGCTAACTAACTGAATAAAAATAATAATTCAAATAAACAAATTTCAAACGCTATTCTTCCTTAATAGAAAATAACTGAAACAGTCAATTTGAATTTAAAAACTTTCAAACAAATAAATTTTTGAATAGTTCGCAAAATTTCAATCATTTGCGTTATTGTTTTTATTTTTTCATATAAATCTTTTTATTGAAAAACAATAATTAGAAAAGTAATTTTGAAACTTAAATGCTGGAAAACCTTCTTTATTTTGAGAATAATAATTTCAATTGAATTCTTTCTTATTTACTGAAAATTCAAATTTAATTCGATAATTTAATCTCTAAAACTTATAAATTTGAAAAATAATGTTTTAATGACAATTTGTTTTTGGTTACAATTACAGTATACTAATTAATTTTACATAAATTTAATCAAGTATAATAATTCAAATAAACATATTCAAATACTGCTATTGTTGTATTCTCCCAATGCGCGGAGTAACGATATCTAATGATGAAATTTGTCAGAAGCAGATAATTTCCATCAACATGAGAGGCTCTAGGAGTGAACAGTTACTTTCCATTCCTAGAACCTCTCATGTTGATGGAAATTATCTGCTTCTGACAAATTTCATCATTATATTCAAATAGTTATTTTTCAGAATTAAAAAAAAATTCACCCTTTAATCTTAATTTTTATGTGTTGAAAATTATACATAATAAACAAAATGTCTGATTTGAATTATTATAATTGTCATTGGAAATGTATGAAAATGTTGTTGTACATAACGTTAGCAAACACAAAGCTAAGCTACAAAAACTATACTGTAAGAGTTATAATGATTTTAATGTGAATGAACCGATAGGTCATATGTCAAAATCAACAAAGTGTTTTTAGAAGTTATGTTTTAATTTGTTCTGAAAAATTTGATTTTGTGTAAGGCGAACATAGCTTTAAATAAAATGCCTGAAGAAATAATAATAACATTACGATGATTGTTTTAACGAGAAACCTAAATGATAAGACAAAGTTGTGTACACAAATAGACAATATTACATTCATTACATTCATTACATTCATATCCATCGAAAGTTTTCGTCTACAGGAAGTATGATTTTTAACTTTTCGTGGTTCAAAACAACGTAAGTCGTTGTTAATAACGTTGTTGAGCTTATTTATGCAAATGCAAATTTGAACTCTTCTTGATGAAAAAGTAAATAAACTCAACCTCTTATTTGAAAATTAATTTGGTTTGTATTATGTATTATGAATAAATTGTTTTATACAGAATAATCCTTCATAATATTTAAAAAATTAAAATTTTACCCGTTAATTCCAATTTTGAGATTTTGATATTAAATTAAAATATGATTACTGACAAAACTTATGTGATATTTATAATCGTAATAATTGATTTTATATACATAGTTACAATAAAAACTAATAGTTAAAATAAATAATTTTAAGTAGTATAATTTAAGAGGATAAGTCCATGCCCCTAGAGAGGGGTTGTGTGGGACCTCTTTCTTATCCGCTCTGGGTAGCATGGACTGTGCCTGCGTCAAGATCTGGCTCATCAAATCCAGATCATCATTGTTTGAATCCTATGATAGGTGTGAAAAACTGTCCATTCTCGATTTGCAAGCTGAGATAGATGTTCAAAAACACAAATTCTAGTTGGCACTTGTTTGGATGTCCCCGGTGTGGGAAACTGTAACTTAGGATGACTACTGTAATAGCAACGACCGGTGTGGTGATAGACGACTAAGTTAAAATGAGAGCGCTGTGCACAACTAAAATTGCAACGCAAATGACAACGATCGGTACGGTGGCTCTCAGAAGAAAGAAAAGGGGCAAACAAATCAAAAGTTAGTATCAATGAACTTGCCGTTGGGTGTCTTACTTTTATTGTGCGGTGATGATATGCTTTGTTCCGACTAAAAGGAGCTTTTCGCGCTATTGTGCGTCCTGCTTGCTCTCTCGTGGAATCTTGAAAGCATTACCCTACGTAAACGTCAAATTCGATTGGATTAAGCAGGACAATGATCACCAATGTGTTCACCAAAAACGTGTAAAGGTGTAGATATAGTCAAAGGCTATCTTGATGATATTTTTTAATACTCTTCATAACACATATAGAATGGAAGGCGAAAGGAAATTGAAGACGACCGGAAATGGAAGACGGACTTTACGAAAATCGCTCGTAAATTGAACATGGTTTCAATGTTATTAATGGTAGAAGAATTCGTTTGTGGGAAGATCAACCTTTGTTTGGTTTATTAAATACTCGAATAAAACGTTGAAGCTGAATTCAACAGCCAGAGCGTGCGCTCAGAAGTGGCATGATCAAGCTGACCAAGAAATATCAAATTTATTGAAGAACAAAATTGGATTTCAGATAGTTTCCCGGTTACAAATTCCATGTGTTATGAGTAGAAGACCAATTAAAAATTAAGTTTATTATCGCTGAGAAAGTTGCACGAATACTTGTTATTTGACAAGCAATTTATAATGGCAGGAGAAAGTTACGCGCCTCCTTGATAAACGTTTATCGTAATGCTGCTTCCTAGGCGGGCCCTGTCACGCTCTAATCCTCCTGAAGAGTGTATCGAAAAGTAGTTAGCAACATTGAAATAGTAATTACTCTCAGCCATTTAGGTTTACATTTTTAAGTGTTTTTTTACGGTGACATCTTTGTTTACAAGTCACTAACAGTTGTGCAATCGATTGTTTTCGGTGAAGTGAATCGTTTCAACAATGATTCGAATTGATCTGGACACGCGAAAAAAAAATTCTGCACATTTGGTGCTCGGAAAAGGGTGTCACGCACAACCAAATTGCAAAACGGATGAAAGTGATCAACACCAGTGTCAAAAATGTAATCGAAAAGTTCGGTGCGACCCTTTCCGTGAGAGATTTGCCCCGATCCGGCAGGAAACCGGGTCCTAGCCAGCCCGGCGGGACTTGCAAGTGGTTAGGTACATAAATAAAAACCCATCGGCATCGACGCGGGATTTGGCCAACCAATTCAATACCAGCATCGGGATGATTCAACGGATCAAAGCTCGGCACTCCATGAAAACGTCAAAGAAATAGATTGTGCCGGACCGCAGTATTATACGAAATCGGTGGACAAGGACCTGGACAACGCGGCCACCACGGTGGTGCTGAAAAAGTTTGGACAGATGGTGATGGCTAGGCAAGCAATTCATGGTCCATTTTTTTCACGAAGGGTACAATCAACGCCAAGGTGAACGAGGAAGAATATTTGAAGAAGAGATTGCTGCCACTGTACAGAAAGCAAAAGGCTACTCCTCTCTTCTGGCCGGGTTCGGAATCCGCTCACTTCGCCAATCGGTTCTACAGTAGTTGGCAAACAATAATGTAAAATTTGTGAAAGAGGACATCAATCCGCTGAACTGTCCGGATCTTCGGCAGGAGTTCCAGAAAAACTGGACAGCAGGCACCAAGAAAGTCACAAAAGCCACTGTGCAGAATTTAATGAGCAATGCCAAGTCCAAAAGGCGAGCGTTAACAGAAACTAAGATTTTTAATAATTTAAACAGTGAAATGCAACGAAAGGTCATTTTTCTTCAATACATCGAAAACTGAAGTCAAAATATGTTTATTCGAAAATCAATCTCTTTTATTCGAAAATCAATGTTGCTAACTACTTTTCGATACACTCTTTACTACCATGTACCTACTTTGTTTTCGACACAATAACCACCAGTCCTTTTGTTGCCTCCTGTATCAGGAGCTTGCGAAAATCGTACCTCGGCTGTTGAGCCCGGTTCTTCCCATGACAGCTTCCAGCGCTATGTTGAACAACGTGATTCAAGCGAGCTAGAATCTTCTCCCGAATTCTTCATGTCGTTTTGCACACAGCACATCGTAGCTTTTATAAGTCTTGTGAGCATCCTAGGAAAGCCGTTCTTTTCTATTAATTTCCGTAGCTCTGTGCGCCTTAAAATCGATGAAAAGGTGATGCGTCGGGAGCTGGTGTTCACGGCCTTTTTGAAGATTTGCCATTCACTGCATTTGCTGTTGATGATAGCAGACAGAAGATGATCTGGGATGGAGCTTTGAAGGTGATATGTAGGATTATGATTGCTCGCCCGATCTTGTCGCTCTTCTTGTACATGTGGCATATATCCCTTTGCTTTCACTCTTCCGGTTGCTGTGCGGTTTCCCAGATTCGCACTTTCAGCCGATGCATAAATATGACATTATAAGCCTATTATGCCCCATAATTGGTACCATTGAGTTTTTGAAGTTTTTGCTTTGAATGTCAATGTTTATTATTCTCTTTTTGAATGAAAATGTGATGGAAATTTTGAAATATAAAATTTGAGCACATCAATATGGGCTGACATTTAAAAGCAGGTTTTCAAAGTGAATTCTTAGTTTTTGTTTAGATTTGAGTTCTCTTAATCTGAATTTTACGCTTAAAAGAAATGCAATTTCTGCATTTAGGCGAAAGGTTTTGGATTTTGGTTAGAAAAAGTGTTTTTTTTTTTTAAATTGTCGTTAAATAAAGCAACGTTGTATTAAAATCCGATAGCACCGAATCAACAATTTCACGCCATAACACCCGATTCGCGGCTGCATCTCTCCATCCTCGGCTGTGCACCACACTCGCCAGTTCGTTGAGGTCTATACATATAGCTCGCAGCGGTCCATGCTTTCTTGTACCAGCCGGATTTGAAACGAACACCATCTTTGTAGGGTTGTTATCTGGCATGCCTTGCCCAGCATATCCTTTCAGCTTTTGCCACTTTCAGAATACTTGGCTCGCCACAGAGCTGAGCGAGCTCGTGTTTCATTCTTCGCCACCTCACATTGTTCTCGTGCACACCGCCAAAGATGGTCCTAAGCACCGTCGCTCGAATACACCAAGTGCTTGCAAGTCTTCTTCGAGCATGATCCAAGTCCCGTGTCCGTAGAAAACCACCGGTCTTTGTATATGGTACACTTAGAGCAGGGGTGAATCTCTTTTGTGCACAGTTTTTTCTGGAGCCCATAATAAGCACTGATCACTTCCACTGATGATGCGCCTTTGTATTTCACGACTAACGTCGTTGTCAGCCGTTAGCAATGATCCAAAGTAGACGAATTCATTCATCACCACGAAATTATGTCGCGCTCGCCGTCTATCAGCATGTACTTTGATTTCGACGCATTCACCACCATTCCAACATTTCTTGCTTCAATGTTCGGCCGACAATGTCCATATCATCCGTGAAGCAAACAAATTGAATCGGCCGTTGACAAAGCCAGCTTGATAACTTTCCACAATACATTTGTTATAGGTGATAGACGACGGAAGATGATCTGGGATAGCACTTTGCAGACGGCATTCAGAATGATGATCGCTGGGAAGTTCTAACACTCCAACTTGTCATCTTTCTTGTAGATGGGGCATATGAATCCTCCCTTCCACGCCTCTGGTAGCTGTTCTGTCTCCCAGATTCTGATAATCAGCCGGTGCAGACAAATGGCCAACTTTTCCGGCCCATCTTGATGAGTCAGCTCCGATACCATCCTTACCAGCTACCTTATTGTTTTTGTCTTGTTGGATGACATCCCTAACTTCCCTCAGCGTGAGAACCCTAATCTGCGGTCATTGCTTCCGCTGTCTTGGTCCTCACTATCTACGTTCTCCGCGTCATTCAGGTGTTCGTCAAAGTACTGCCTCCTCCTTACAATCACATCACGTCCGTTCGTCAAGATGCTTCCATCCTTATCCCTGCACAATTCGGCTCGTAGCACATAAAGTTGAGCTTCTGGTAGAACTTTCGTGTTTTTTTTGGAACAGCACAACTGCTGCATCTCCTCACACTCCGCTTCTTCCAAGTGCGGATTATCTCACGCAAAAGGCGGGTCTGCTTTTTCTGCTTTTGTTTGTAGCGTTCCGCGTTCTGCCGGGTCCCTCGCTGCAGCATTACCGCCCGCGCTGCGTCCTGCTCCTCCAAAATTTCTATACAATCTTCGTCAAACATATCATTCTGACTATTGCATTCTACGTACCCGACGATGT
Organism: Aedes koreicus; assembly: GCA_024533555.2. NCBI lineage: Eukaryota > Metazoa > Arthropoda > Insecta > Diptera > Culicidae > Aedes > Aedes koreicus. Next base: position 149,755 of record JAHHFK020004500.1, read on the forward strand.
TCTCAGCGGCATTATTTATGGATGCTTTGACAATACTCCGGCATTCCTTGAAAGCGGTCCTATCGTGCTCTCCATTGTCCGGCAACGCTGCCTCAAGATGCTGCGCGTACGCAGTGTTGACATTCGGTTGTTTCAGTCGCTCTAGGTCGTACCGAAGCGGTCGTCGTTACCGTACATGACGGATGACGGAGAGTTTTAGGCGCAATTTAACCATCACCAGGTTGTGATCAGAGTCGATATTAGTTCCACGATATGTTCTGACGACGGTAATATCGGAGAATTGCCGTCCATCAATTAGAACGGGGTCGGTTTGTGATTCACCTGAAGTATCAACAATATTTGACGAAATAATTGATTGCGCCTCATTGTAGGAAATTATGTTAAAAATTACTGGAAATTTTTCAGAAAAACATGAACATCTCTGGAATGTGGACATTTTTCTGATATCATTCAAATGATTCAAAGTATTGAAAGTTAGCCCGAAAACACAGAAAACTGCTGTAAATTTAATGACGTCAGTCAGTACAACATTTTGCCTGTTTGTATAGATTGCTACCTTATTAATTATGCCTTATAAATAAAGTTTAAATTTTTGCAGCAAAATCTACTATTTGGTCATCAGCAGCAGGTTAAATCATTCAACGGAGCCACATGATCATATCCCATTAAGAACATTTTCTTTGACTCAAATTAAAACGCTTACCAAAATGATCAATGCTACCCCGTTTTACCGTACATCAATCGTATGGCCACAGTTAATGTATCAACAGAATCTTGAGGGATGCCAAGCTTTGGGGTTTTCTGAATTTAACCACCATATAATAATATAATCCACAAAATTTCGATTTCAGTGGTCACCTCGGTTCAGTGTCCTTCACCAGAGAATCCGAAAAACGGCAAGGCTATCTACACCAGTACTTCATACAATTCAGTTGTAAGCTACGAGTGCCGTTATGGTTATACATTGGTTGGAGAGAGTTCTCGTCGCTGTGGCGCTGATAAACGATGGACTGGAACACTCCCGGCTTGCAAAGGTGATTGTTCACTGAATAAGTTTGCATATGTTTTTTATGTGTTAATAGTTAATATAATTGACGGCAGAAATCAACTGTGGCCATCCGGGAACGTTGTACAATGGTTGGTTGGAAAATATTGAAAGCGGAACCGGTCTTGGAGCGAGTATTATTTTTCGATGCCATCCTGAGATGTTATTGGTTGGAAATACATCCTCAGTTTGCCAAATAGACGGGAGATGGCGGTATCTGTTACCACAGTGCTTAGCGCCCTGTGTGGTTCCATCTATATCGCAAGGCCAAGTGATACCGATCGAATTTGAAGTGGACGTCAACATGACAACGATTGTGCCGACCAGCGGAAGCAGTTCCAAGGTGAAGCATGGTACTGTATTAGAAGTTATTTGCGATGAGCATTACGAATTTCCATTTTCTTCGCTATCACCGCCAACCTGCAATAACGGTACATGGAGTGTCATACCACGTTGTGCTCCTGCTAGATGTAAGACAATGCCTAAGCCCCCGAAATTTGGAATGGTATTGGCTCCAAAAACCGAACATGGTATGCGGGCAAGGTTCAAGTGCAAAGACGGATATACTCTGACTGCACCTGGAGGGAAGGAATTGTCAAACCCTAATGACTATGTTTTGATCTGCTCTTTTGGAAACTGGACGGGAGAAACCCCACAGTGCCAGGAGGTATACTGTGCTTTCCCTGGATACATTCCAAATGGAAAAGTGTTACTTGTGGGTAATATGGGTCTGTATGACTACAGACCATATGTGAGAAAGGTCATAAACAACAAACAAATCATGTACGAATGTGACAAAGGGTACGTTATAGAAATCGGTCCACCTGGTGCGACATGTATAGGTGGGAAGTGGAGTCCCAAAGAACTTCCCACATGCATCCCTGGGCAACATCCAAGATTGCGGTGGAACAGGCGCCGTCGCTCGATCGATCTTAGGTTAAGGTTCCACAGATCTAACCATCTTAAACAACACTATCGCTTTTTGAAGCGGAAACTTGAAGAACACGACGAATACAATCGACAGTTCCCCATAGAGTCCCACGAGTTGGCTAAGCGAAGCATCTTGATGTACAGAGGGCAGTTGTCTCACAAGAGGCATTACAACTTTGATGACTTCCAGCGATATAGAGCGAAGCGCAGCGTTGAAACTAATCGAAATACGTTTCTGAGAAATGCTTTCCAGTCTGCACTGATTCGTGAGCGGCGAGAACTCTCCGATGTAGAGAAAGCATACAACAAATACTACGAGCGAATAAAAGCGAAGTATCGCAACTACGTGCAGAATTTACTAGGTTACAATAAATTGCGTCCTTTACAGGATATTCATGTACAAGACGGAAGATGGCAAACAAATGATGCAGACTCAGTTTCCAGGAGCAGAGTAGCTCCTAAAGCTCGCATTGGAGTTAATGACTTCGAAGATGAATTCACTACCAAGGCACCTCGCCTAGTCAAGCCGAAAGTCAACAAATCACGAGCCAAATCGAAAATGCAACCTCCAATTGCAATACCGGATATCAATGAAGAATCAACATATAAATACGATTTCCACGACATTCCAGATGCAAATATTTCCAATCATGTACTTGCCAATGACATTTATTCAAATTACTTCCCTCCGCCACTAACTGGTAGATCACACACAAATTGGCAATTTGCATCCGAGTTAACACCAAAGGTTCAAGGACGCTCCTATGAACCGCACAGCTTATACGCGACACTATCCCACAACTTCAGCTATGTTGACCGAAAACCGGTATCAACTGCATTGCTTATGCAACAGCTGCATTCGCAAATAATACGCCGTAAGCGTGATACTAGAGAAATATCTGTATCATCTGTTGAAGAGACTCGAAGATCCCAGAAAAATAACCGTAAAAATTCCGGAGCAACTGTAAATCAGACTGATCCCACTGGGGCTGATGGAGATCCAACTAAGAAGAACAAGTTCAAGGGGCCTTGTGAGCCATTAGTTAGTGAGTCACATGCTCAGCTGGAAATTGTGAGACCTGGTAAGGATCCGAATGAAGCTTTTGGTCCGGGAACGATTGTTCGAATGATTTGCAGCAAAGGGTTCCTCTCCAATATGGCTGGTCCGAATGCAACGTCCAAATGCGTTAGAGGTAGATGGAAGCCGATCAAGCCAACCTGCAGTATGAGTGAGTAAATTGAATTGAGGAGATATTTCCAAATTTATACATTGTTTATTTCTTTCAGAACCTTGTTTCGCTCCATCAACGGAGCATGGAAAGTACTACTCCAGCCCGATCGATATGGTTACCATGGATGCTGCCAAGCCATCGACTACGGCAGCGCTTACTCCGATGGAAACGATAGAAAACGGACAAATGATAAGCTTTCAGTGTGATCATGGTTACAACACGCAAGGACCATCAAATCTGCGCTGTTGGAATGGAGAATGGGCTGTAAGTTCCACCCCGGAATGTCTTCCAGCGCCGTGCGTTTTGCCGCCAATTATGCACGCCATGTATCAGGGCGGATACCGAGCAGGACTAACCATAGCCCACGGAAGTTCGGTGATGATACAGTGTGAGAGTGGCATGGGTAACATGGCAGCTGTGCAAATGGGTAAGAATTCGTTCTTTTGGTTGAGCCTTTTCATCTGATACCACTTCAGAGTGGTCTATCGTGCATAATCTAATTTTGAGATTTTGTTAAAAAATGCATTATTTTGTTTCCGCATAAACAGATTGCGCACTTGGTTCACTAACTCCGGAAACAATAAACTGTGGCTATATAGCTTCGCGAAAGTCTCGCGATGATGATAGCAGTTCAATAATTGTACTGGATGGGAGCAACGTTACTTCATCGGAAGATGAAAATGATGGCCGAGATTGTGGTCCTCCTGGAAAGATCCACGGATCATTAGTGTACAAGAATGGCGAACAGATAGATGACAGCGAGGAAGGGTTCCCATCAGGGACGGAAATTACATTCGATTGCATAGTAAGCATAACAGGAGAGCAAACCACGTGGAAGATCATCTGTGAAGACGGACAATGGATTGGGCGATCCATGAACTGTGGTATGTAGGACTTTAAACGATTTTTTAAAAGAGTCTGTTTTAATATATATTTAACGATTTGGACAGATGACGACGACCCACTTTATCATCGGCTGCCTTCGGCCAATGGATCTTGTATGTTTCGGAACAATGAGCCACATGTGGCGAGCTTCTACAATGACCTCGAGATAAGAGAAGACATAGTTGAGTTTCCACCAGGAACAACGATCATATCCAGGTAAGTGTGCATTTAGTCATATTCTGCACCTACGGTTATGCTTATTTCGCCAGAAAGGACGTTCGTCTTGTGGTACCATTTGTTAGTATCGAGAACAACTGAAATAAAAGATTTTTAAATAGAATGTTGCATATCATTCAAACTTATTTGTGTAACATCTTACTGGTATCTCCAGTTTCAACAACAACCGTCAGGAAATTACACCTATAGTAGCATTCTGGTGGCGGGGCCAGTATCCATTCCTTCGATCCCTTGAGTTGCGATTGCCAAGAGGGCAAACGGACGTTGTCTACCTGAAATTGTATATTGTTGTTATACTATGGGTGGGACATGTGCTTTTTCACGCATTATCGTCTGGGTTTGCAGTTAAAAAAAAAAACAAATTTTGGCTGAAGTAATGCTAATGTACAGTTGTATGTACAGTTAAACTTCTTTTGCCAAATCTTCGGTCATTGAACTTAAAGGCTGACTAAAAGTAAATTAGTACGTACAAAAAAACCTGTGATTCGTGATTCAATCAATTTAAAAAGTCCATTAATAGTTGCGTTAAGTACTTTTTATTACAACTTCAAAGTTACAGCATTGGATGGTTACATTTCTCCAGTTCGAACAAAATCTCGAACCATCCTCTTGATGGAGCCCATCAGCACCCGAACAGTGGAAACGGATACCGAATCAGCGCTTCTTTTTTTTTCATTTTGCCCGCATTTCCTGGATGTCTTTGACTACCTCGCCGCTTTGTCGAAGTGGCTGCTTTGAAATTGCCCAGTATTTTTCGATTGGATGAAATTCCGGGCAATTCGGAGGATTCATTAGCTTGGAGACAAAATTGATCTTGCTGTCAGAATACCACTCCAAAATCACCTTAGAATAGCGGCAGCTGACCAAATCGGGCCAAAAGATGACTTTGCCCTTATGCTTGCGGATGAACGGCAATACACGCCTTTTCAGGCATTCTTCTATGTAAACTTGGGAGGTCTTCGTCGAAAATGGGTCGAATGGTTCCTTTTTCAGGCCACAACTGCAAATCGCTTGCCAAATCATGCCCTTTTTCGTGAACTTGTCGGCAAACACTAACTTGAATCTTCTTGGCACATCCTCACGTCCAGTCGCGATGTAAAACTTTTGACCGGGAAGTTGCTTAAAATCGAATTTGATGTATGTTTCTCCATAACACGGTCGTATAAGAGCCTTACACACTTTTTGGCCACGGAATTCTGCTCCATGTACCGGTTCCGATGTTTACTGGCTTTGTACGACTTTTATCCTTCCCCGGCAAGGATGTTCCGCATCCTTTGAAGGTTGGCGTTGTACCTTGGGGTCACATCTGGGACCAAAAGGCCGGGGTTGGCTTTAACGCACCTCATTTTTTCAGGTTTTTCAGGATTTTCCAGGTGTTTGTGCACAACATATTTTCTTCTTTCGAGTTCCATTTGACGTTAATTCTGAACGCGATCGACAACTTTGATCAAACTTGCGCTAGTTCTTCTCTATAGAAATGTCAACAAACCACTGTTAAAGATTTTCGATTCCCAACACTAGAAGCGTGCTAGCGGCGAGGGAGGGGCGTACCAATTTACTTTTAGTCAGCCTTTAACAGAATTTAAAATCAATTTGCTAAATTTTGATAAAAGTTCAGCAAACACAAAAGTTACTCAAGGTTTGGAATATTTTTACATTTTATTAATTTAGCGAACGCTTGAAACAATGATTTCAAAAATGTTTGCAAAAATATCAACATAACGGGTTTTTCGGAGCCATTCTCTTGACATGGCTGCTGTATACAAGTTGATAGAGATGTCATTTGTTTTCTGAATATAGACTATTTATATTGATTGATGATTCACCGATGACCCCCCCCCCCCCCCCCCTCCCCAGATAGCAGTATAATCGTATGAAAAATCGATGAATATTTTTTTTATAATGCAAGCGTTAATTGACAAACTTTTTTACGATATGTAATGCTTCGCTCGTGTTCAGAATAGTACAATGAATATTTGTTCAATATTTAGAAACCTTATGCATATATTGTTCTTCCGGTAAAACGCATAGTGATTCAGGAAACATTACAGAGAACTTAATAATTTGTACGAAGATGATGAGCTTTGTTCCAATGAACTGGCAACTGAGTGAAAATTCTGTCAAACTTTTAAAAAATCAGCAAATATTTTTCGAAGTTAAATGATATTAATATTAACAAAGGTTTATTTAAGAAAATTAGTTGGTAAATGACTGAACAATGCGTACCATTGGTACTTCGCGTACCTGCAGGTATAAAATAGATCCTACTGCGATCCTTAGCCTCTTGTCCAGTAACTCCTACTCCTACCTCCCCGTGGTGCCGACTGGGGTATGAGTAACCATAGGAAAGATCGGGTAACCAACCCTGGTGGGACCTTGGTCATATGCTGATAGGGAAGAGGGGGCTGCCCTCTTCAAAGGGCGCAGTCTATCTGAGCGTCTGTTCTCCATGTTAGGGGCGTCTCAAAACAGCGTCTGTTCTCCATGTTAGGAGCGGCTGATCATCGTCCTCGTGCCAGCGTGGGACTCTAAACAGTGCTGTGCACGATGGTCCTCCGGCGAGACAGGGGGTTGGGGAAGGCCCAACAATCCGCCCTTAAAAAATCAATGTTACGTATAATACAGAAGTTAATACGGACCGGAACAATCGGCAAAGGCCTAGGCGACAAATTAAGGACTACGATTGGAAACTCGGAACATGGAACTGCAAATTGCTCAGCTTCCCTGGCTGCGATTCTACGACGAACTTCAACCTCGTAACTTCGAAGTCGTAGCACTGCAGGAAGTTTGCTGGACAGGACAGAGCTGTGGTACCACAAACGAGCTGGGTACCGGCTTTGTAGTGCTGGGCAAAATGCGTCAACGCGTGATTGGATGGTTTCCGATCAACGCTAGAATGTGTAAGCTGAGGATCAAGGGTCGATTCTTCAACTACAGCATCATCAACGTACACTGTCCACACGACTGGAGACCCGATGACGAAAAAGAAGCGTTCTACGCGCAGCTAGAGCAGGTGTATGATGGCTTCCCGCAGCGGGACGTAAAAGTCGTCATTGGTGACATGAACGCTCAGGTAGGACGGGAGGCAATGCACAGACCGGTAATAGGGCCTAACAGCCTGCATACCGTATCGAACGATAATGGCCAACGATGCGTGAACTTTGCGGCCTCCCGTGGTTTAGTAGTCCGAAGTACCTTCTTCCCCCGTAAAGACATCCACAAAGCCACTTGGAGATCACCTGACCAACGAACAGAGAATCAAATCGACCATGTTCTAATCGACGGGAAATTCTTCTCCGATATCATCAACGTTCGCACTTACCGCAGCGCGAATATAGACTCGGACCACTACCTAGTTGCAGTATGTATGCGCTCAAAACTCTTGACGGTGTACAACACGCGTCGATTTCGGACGTCATGACCTAACATTGAGCTACTACGGGAAAAGAAGTTGCCCAGGAATACGCGCAACAGCTAGAAGCAGCCCTACCAACGGAAGAGCAGCTTGGCGCAGCTACTCTTGAGGATGGCTGGAGAAATATTCGAACCGCCATTGGTAGCACTGCATTAGTGACACTAGGTACTTCTGCACCGAATCGAAAAAATGACTGGTTTGATGGCGAATGCAAGCAGTTAGTAGAGGAGAAGAATGCTGCAACACCGTACGAGAGCGAATGGGGATCGGTATAGACAGGCACGGAACAGACAAAATTCTATTCTTCGAAGGAAAAAGCGCCAGAGGGAAGATCGAGACTGCGAAGAAATGGAAGCACTGTACCGTGCTAACGACACACGCAAATTCTACGAGAAGTTAAACAGCTCGCGCAAAGGCTATGTACCACAAACTGATATTTGCAGAGACCTGGATGGCAACCTTCTCACAGGAGAGTGTGAGGTGATTGAAAGGTGGAAGCAGTACTTCGACGAGCACCTGAACGATAATGTTACAGCGAACGAAAGTGGCACGGTAATAAATCTAGGAATACGCGCAGAAGAGGACAGGACCCAGACCCCAACCCTTCAGGAAGTTGAGGAGGAAATTGGTCTGTTGAAAAACAACAAAGCCGCTGTTGTTGACCTACTCCCAAGCGAGCTATTAAAATACGGTGGTGAAGCACTGGCCAGAGCGCTGCACTGGGTAATTACCAAGATTTGGGAGGAGGAATGTTTACCGGAGGATTGGATGGAAGGAATAGTGTGTCCCATCTATAAAAAGGGCGACAAGCTGGATTGCTGCAATTATCGTGCGATCACGCTACTGAGCGCCGCCTACAAGTTGCTCTCCCAAATGTTATGCCGCCGCCTGTCACCAATTGCAAAGGAGTTCGTGGGGCAGTACCAAGCGGGATTCATGTTCTACGGACCAGATTTTCGCGATTCAGCAAGTACTGCAGAAATGTCGCGAATACAACGTGCCCACACATCATCTTTTCATCGACTTCAAATCAGCGTATGATACAATCGATCGAGACCAGCTATGGCAAATCATGCACGAATATGGATTTCCGGAAAAACTGACGCGGTTGATCAAAGTAACGATGGATCGAGTGATGTGTGTCGTCCGAGTATCAGGGATGCTCTCGAGTCCCTTCGAATCTCGGAGAGGGTTACGGAAAGGTGATGGATTGTCGTGTTTATTGTTTAACATTGCATTGGAGGGTGTGATTCGAAGAGCTGGGATAGACACGAGTGGCACGATCTTCAGGAAGTCTGTCCAACTATTTGGCTTCGCCGACAATGTTGATATCGTAGCACGTAACTTTGAGACGATGGCGGAAACGTACATCAGACTTCAGGCTGAAGCTGGTAGGATTGGGCTTGTGATTAATGCGTTAAAAACAAAATACATGAAGGGAAGAGGCTCACGAGAAGACAATGTTAGCCTCCTAGCACGAGTTCAGATCGACGGTGATGAAATCGAGGTAGTAGACGAATTCGTGTATCTGAGCTCATTGGTGACCGTCGATAGCGACATCAGCAGAGAAATACAAAGGCGCATTATGGTTGGCAATCGTGCCTACTTTGGACTCCAAAGTTGACCATCTACAAGACATTAATTAGACCAGTAGTTCTCTACGGCCACGAAACATGCACATTGCTAGTGGAGGACCAACGTGCCCTTGGAGTCTTTGAACGGAAGGTGCTGCGTACGATCTACGGTGGAGTGCAGATGGAAGACGGAACGTGGAGGAGGCGAATGAACAACGAATTGCACCAGTTGCTGGGAGAACCACCCATCGTACACATCGCAAAAATCGGTCGACTACGATGGGCTGGGCATGTCGTAAGAATGTCGGACGACTGCCCTGTGAAAATGGTTTTCGAAAACGAACCGACAGGTACAAGAAGAAGACGCGCAACGAGCAAGGTGGATCGATCAAGTAGAAGGCGACCTGCGGACCCTCCGCAGACAGCGAGGCTGGCGAGGAACAGCCATGGACCGATTACAATGGAAACAACTTTTGTGTACAGCAGAGGCCACACCGGCCTTAGTCTGATTGATGCATACGATGCATTATTGAGGAAAATTTGAATCTTAATAACTATAGAAGATACACAAGGTGGCCTAGTTACCTAGTTGTAATAGGGTGAGTCGATGATTGCGACACTTTTAATCACGCGAAACTTTTTTCATACTTGACCAAAATTATCCGAAATTTGTTAGTGTTTGTTGTTTAAATCCGCTCGGATATCGGATATCCGCAGTTTCCAGTGAGATTCTGGTCGATATAGAAGAAAATCAGCAAAACGTTCGTCTGAGGTTTTTTCCACATGCATAGCCCCAGCCTTGGTGAAAACACCAAACCGTTCTGCACGAGAGCCGAACTTGACTGCAAACACACCAGCATGTGGCTATAATTTTTGCTTTATTCACCGTGTCTTGATTTTTGGGAAAACACCCGAGCCGAGTGGTTACGATCACAAGAAAGCTCTCAACATACACCCAGCTCGTCTGATAATTCTAAAAATTTGATAATTTGACTTATAGGTTTTTTTCTTTGCCGTTGGGTGAAGGGCGCATAAGTTGATTGAGCATGGGTAGAAATAAAATAAATGAACCACGCGTGTATTCCGCAATCGGACACAATCGGAAAAACTCGGCTGTGGTGTTTGCCGAATCATCATACACGATGTCTGAAGCCAAAACACGAGCACTGGCATTGGTGTTGTACCCACCGCGTTGCGTGTAAGTCTAGAAGCACGAAGTCAAAGTGGTGAATTTAATACACGCGTGATAAAAAATAGCTCGGCGTGCAGTGTAGTGTTTGGACATGGCTGCATAGCCCTGGGTTGTCGCATCGCGCACCAGTGAGAAAAACTCGTTCAGAATCACTTTGGTTGACTATTACTGCTTAATCCTCTGATGTAAAATTCACAAAAACCAAGATTCAAAACCAACGAAAAAAAAAACACGTGGCAGTTCACACAAAACGCGGGCGTGCTGCGAACAATCGAACGCGGGACTTGGCCAAAAAACTTGACGTTTCGCATAGTTTCGTAAGAGGGCCAAGAAACGATCCGGAGTGCAAACGTATAAGGTGCAGAACTTCTCAAATCTTCCCGAACGCCAAAACGCGTGCCCGAATACCGGTGCTGCGTCATAGATTATGAGACCTACATCAAAGCGGATTTTAAGCTTATGTGTATGCGAAGTTCATTAAGTCTTATTATTTTCTATATCTGAACAGCTTAGGGAAGTTATGTAGTATCGACAATTGTCGTCAAGACCTACTATAAATAGCACTGAGCAACGCCTATTCCGGTGATAGAAATTTATCACATAGGTTGCCCCGCTTTAATTAAACTTCTCTAATTCCGGTTAACATATCAACCGGCGATGGCGTAAACCTCTGGTTTACGGTGCCAATGATTGAATAGTTAGGGGGTCTTACAAAATCCTTATCCCAAACGGGGTTTGTGGAATACCAGGTTTCTTTTCACAGTATGAGGTCCTCACTGCACTAACCGGAGTAATGGTGAAGCGAACTTTTTGTTTTTACGAGGTTTTTGGTTGTCTTTCTGAAGTACCTTGGTTCTGGTTTAATAAGGGCATCATTACTGTTGGTTTTAATCGACTCAAAGCGGCTATTAATATTGTTTAAAAACATGCATTTGTTTTAGTAAACACTTATACACTTTCAGAGTGGCCCAACTGTTGGTATAAATAAGTCAAAACCAGCTCACAAGCGTTATGAAAATATAATTTGTTTTCTCTATGAAAAACCACCATCACATTTTGTGAGTGGGCAGTACAGCATCGTTATTACTGATTTAAATCGGTTCAAAGCGGTATTAAGCCTAACATATAATGTGTTGTTTGTTTTCTCAATAAAGTATACCACCATCACAATTTGTGAGGGTCACTTTGTAATGGTCGGTCTAAGCTGACTTCCTTATTGTTGGTATAAATAGATCCTAATCAGCTCTCAAGCGTTATAAAAAAAATTCTTGTTATTTCAAGGGAAAGCCACCATCACACTTTATGATTGGCCTAACAGTATCCTTACTGTTAACATAAATAGGCATAGTTGGTTTGTTTCCCAATGAAGAAAACCGTAATTACACGTTTCGAGTGGCCTCAACATCATCCTGCTGTTAGTTTAAATTAGTTCAAAGTTTCTCTAAGGCGTAGTTTGAAAAAATGTTTGTTTTCTCATTATTAAAAAAATGTCACACTTCATGAGGGGTAAAAACGCATCCTTATTTCGGATATAATCGGTCCAAATCGGTTCTAGCGTTATAAATGATAATCTTGTTTTTGTAATGAAAAATCACCACCACACTTTGAGAGTGACCTCGACACTATCATAACTCAAGTCGGTACAAATCGTTACATATGTTTAAATAATTTACTAGAGGTCAACCACTACTACCAAAACAAACAAGGCTGCCAACCCAACCCTTTTATTGAACATTCCAGTGATTTCATTCGGGCGAAGCTGGCGCCTTAGGTTGGGATCACTAGATTTTGGAGATTGAGGATGTATTTAAATAAATTCCAAGCACAGTTTGTTGGTGCTTTCATTAATTACAACTGACATGGTAATAATAGAGTAGCAACCTCAAGCGGTCAATCGTACGCATGCTCATGCTTATGTTAATATAGTAGCGGCATCTCGTTCATATATTCGACCTGTTCACCGAACTTAGGTAAGCTATTTCGTAGAACTTTAGTGTTTATGTTGTATAGAAAAACTTCATCTCAAACAAGCCACAACCTCAACGTTTTCACCTTTGCGATTGAACCAGCAAAGCAAAACACTAAGATACCGTTTGCTCACATTTGCAACAATTCACCTAAAGTATTTACGTATAGAACCGACTGAACAAAACGCCTGCATATTTTATAAATATCTTTGTCGTGTTTTTATTGTTGGGTTTTTTTTCTTTTGATGTATTAAAATGAGCTCTATTAGGAACCAACATACTTTAAAGAAGAACAATTGTGTTTTTTTTTTAACTATCACGATGGACTCTCGTGTTTTAAGTTATTTTTTTTTAAATATTTTTGCGGATACCTCAATTCCAGTATTTTTTTCGTTATTTTTGACTTTTTGTATTATTATTATTTTTTAGTTTCCCTCCGCTCTCTCCGATACCAAGAGGTTCTTTATTGAGCCCCCTGGTAGTGGACACTCAAGACTCAGCTTTGAATTTGAATGAAACTAGAATAAAATGGCTGAGCATGTATTGATTTTCAAACTACGACAAATGAGTGAATAATACAAAACGACTTAGTGCTTCTAGTAGATAAAGTATCCTTTTAATTAAAAATGAAAAATAAAATATTTGAAAATGAACAAACACTTGCCTGCTTCTGCTTGCCTTTTCAGAATACAGTTTTCAGTTCTTAGTGATTTGTAAGCCATCCTTGATTAGTGTTTTAAAGATAGAGATTGCTGAAAAGGTCGAACTTTAGATCATGATACACCTATGCTAAAAGCTTTTTTCTGGGCCTACTCTATATCTATGGGAATGATTTACAGTGACAGGCAGAAAACGTCTTTTAACATTTACTAGGCAGTCTGCTCTGTGTTTCTGGAATAAATGTGGGCTCAGAAATATTCAAGGCAAATTACAAACTGAAAGTTCTAAGATGAAGTGCTCCTTAGTTATGAGGCAATTGACGATCGTAATCAACACTGTCATCAAACAGTTTTATTGTTCTAAAATCGAAGCCATGAAGCCAATCGGAATAGAGTGATGAATGTACATTATCAGACTTCAATATTGTATGTAAAAACTGGTTTTGAATATAAGAAACTGATTGGTAGCTTTTCTCTAAGCTTGCGAAAACTGCAGATAATTTGAAAAAAAAAACAAGTGATATATAAGGACAAAGATTCTTACTAAATAAAACCAACTAAAGTTAGACATAGAATAGTCCAAAGTTTCCAAAAACATTGAAATTGTCTTCTTTACCGTTTAGAGGATATTGATAAAAAAAAACATTTACAAACATAAGTATACTAAGAACTTTTCAAAAATAATTACCGTAGTTTACAGATGTTTTTCGGAGCAAATATATTCTGAGACAAAAATAAAAATATTTTTTCTAAATAGGCATTCTCAACCGTGTTCTCCATTCAAGATCTCCAAACGCTTTCATTTTTCAAACAAACGACGGTTAAGCTGTATGGAGTACTCCGCTTTGGAATATGTGCTAGTGGAAAGTCTTTTTCTTACTTTTGCAAGGTCTCTATCTTAGAAAGCGACTTTTATCCCACCCAAAGGCCGTTCACACCAAAATCTGGACATACAAAAAATGTTTTAAAAAACAACACCATGTTTTTGATTCATATTATTTATTTTTATTTATTTGCACGGTGTCCTTGTCAATTTTCTTCGAAGCAGTAAGCCACTTAGAACGAAATTCTTGGATCGTTGATACCTCTCCACCAAGTTTTTTGAGGTTACCCTTGACCGTTGACCAGCATATTTCAATCGGGCGAAGCTGTGGGCAATTTGGTGGATTACAATATCCTTGGGAACGTAAATAACCTTATTTTGCTCATACCAAGTGGTTGTATCTTTAGCGTAATGACAGCTGGCCAAATCTGGCCAGAACAAGGAAAGGTAAGAGCCGCTTTTTGAGGCATTCTTGCTGGTAAATCTCAGCGTTTACGGTACCTGTGGTTACAAAATATCAGATTTTAGCCCAATGGAACATATTGCTTTCCAGACCAGATATTTTTCAGGGAATTTGGTTTTATACTTCCATTTCAGGTGTTCAGGGGCATCTTTCCGGCTAGTTGCAGAGTAAAATTACGTTCTCGAGAGATATTTGAATTTTTTGAAGCAGTATGTTTCGTCATCCATGACAACACAATGGTTTTTTGTGAGAAGTTGTTCATAAAACTTTCTGGAGCGTGTTTTTACAGTTTTTTGTTGCTTTGCGTTACGATCTGGGTATGTTTGAGCTTTGAATGATCTCAATCCATCCTTAGACACATTTTGCACAAAACCGGTTGACATTGGCACTTTTTTCGCAACTGTCCGTGTTGACACCTTCGGGTTTGCCTGAAAAGCAGCAAGGAATCATATCTCCTTTCTTGTCAATGTTGCATTGTCAATGTTCACCAACACTTCCAGCTTTCCGTTCGACAGTAAGCCTTTCTTTATAACGTTTAATCACATCTGCAACAGTTGATTTTGGCACATATAACGATTTTGCGTTGAATCTAATTGGGATTTTTCAAATATTTGTGCAAGATAGATGTCCTGCGTGCTAGTTCCGGCGGCGCCATCTTGAATACAGAATGCGCTTTTGTAAACAATGTGTATGATTCACGTTTGTCTATGTATTAGATATGTACATAACGAGTTTCATTCCATTTCGTAGTGATTTGACTAAGAAATAGGATAAATACTTTGTCCGGATTTTTGTGCGAACGGCCTTTACTATATCTAAATGCAAATTCTTTAAAATCTAAAAAAGAAAAATGATAAAATAACAAAAGCCGGCATGGTAGGCATGATTAATAAGCGTGTGATAAACTGGAAAGAAATTATTCAAAGCACATGTGAAACCATATTGGACTCATTTAAATTAAAATAAATTGTAGCTTGTATTTGTCTTTCATAACAACTTTACTGAACACAAGAAACTATAATCCCACTATAATAATTCTGATTAAATCTTGGCAAATTATAAGTTTAGCTGTGAAACACTGGAATAGCTGTTATTGAACCGTTAAAAAATCTTTTGATTCATAATAGAGGCGAAATTAATTTAAATCGAACGCACCTTCAATCTCGAAGTCTTAAATAAAATAAAGAACTCGAAGCGCATGGTATTTCCTACAATTTGGTCTTACATGTTTGAACTGACTGGATTCCAAATAAACAAGATAACGGTTCAAGTGAAGCTGTTTGATTTTGATATGGTTTCTGATTCGAAATTTGTGTCACTATTGGTCAATCTTCATTGAATATTTGATAATTATTTTCGTGTTGTTAGCTATCAAAGTCACTATTACTTTATAGTAAACTCACTGCCAGATTTGCGAAATGCAATTGAGTAAATCTGTTGAAAACTAATTTTTGCACCCACACTTTTAAGGAGTTCCGAAAATTTTCGACTCAAGATATTCAAATCAGCAGCTATATTTTGCCAAATCGCTAAGCTACGTGAGACCATCCGAATTATACACAGATCTTTTATTTTTGAATGAGAAACTGTGTACGCGAAGACATTTGGGGTTTATTCTATGTGAAAGTGACCTTGAAATGCGCATCAATGGGTTACTCTATCATCAATTTCAGCGTTACGTTCTTTGTGAACGGCGCTTCACTGGCCAATTGGAAGAAGATCCAGAATTTGATTGTGGAAGTCAGACAGGCTTACAGACCTAAAGGTAGTTCACAGTTAAAAATGGATCTGATTGGTAGATCTCCACAAGTTCTATACGATGATCTCGACGGTGGGCACTGAAAAATATGGAAGTTATTTAAAATAGTCTAGAACAACATCACAGGAAGATGTAAACGCGTACAACATATCTAGAGAAATGTACCAGAAACACGAACGACTTTTGTATAATTCCATAAAAATATTTCTTATTTGCAAATTAAGACCATTCAACAATTCCTCATGAAAAGCTTGGCGTAGGGTATGAAAATTAAAATGCATTGAAACACAAATCTCCTAGATGAAGGAATTTAATGAAACGCTCTAGAAGAGACGGCCAGAATATCGTGAAGAAATTTTTGTAAATCGTGCTGGATGAACATAGAAAGGCTCTTGAAAGATTTGATGAAAATTTCCAAGAAGATCTGGAAGATGTTCCTTAAAGATTCGAAAATAGTGGACAAAATCTAAAGGTCAGCCCTGATGGCTACTCTAAGAAGTATAAAAGTATTCAAAAGGGTACTCATTGGTCTGGATTAAGTATGGAAAACACAAATTTCCACAAATTTGGCATCTTATGTATGATGAATGATACAGGCTACCACCCATTGTAGCACGGAAGCTAAGTCCGACAGCAATGGGCTCTCCTCTATGTTAGACTTGATCAAGTTTTAAGTACCATTGATTTTCCTTATCATGCCATTGTATGAAGGGCCAAAATCCGGTTGGGTGTATCGACTTCAATTATACGTACCCGCAGGGATAAAACGAATCTCCTTCTAACAACAAGATTGAACAATTGGTTATAAGTGCGAGCTATCTAACATAAGGATGCGCCAATAGGCGGGGATAAGAGCCCGCCCTTTATTCACAAACAGTTAGCAATGAATAGTTGGCATTCCCACTCTTCCCATCTAGAGTGTTGCAACCGAATTCAATGAAGAAAACATAATCATGATCGAATAGCAATTCGTACGCTATTAATAAGTACCTGCAGCTGAGAACTTTATTTCTTGATTCTGATAGTTTCTGAGGGTAATGTCAGCCTAGCTTATTCATTCGATCTATACATCAAATAAAGGGTGTACTCGATAAAAATGGCACACAGAAAATCTTCTGTAACTTTTGAATCGTATGAGTAAAAAACCTAGAAATTTGAGTAGATCTTATCCATAGTGTATTATTTACGTCTGCCAAGTTTCATAGTTATACATTCAGTAGTTCCAGTCATGTCGTCGAAACAAGAAATTGTCCGTGAGAAAATTTTGTGCACTCACAATCAAAATCCAGGGGCGTCCCACCGGGATTGCAAAAAGGCTTGGAATTGCAAATACAACTGTGTCTCGTGTAATAAGAACCTTCAAAGAGCGTCTGCGTGTCCAAAGGAAGGAAGGGAGTGGTCGTAAAAAAGGTCCAATGGACAGTAAAATGGCCAGGAAAGTCGTACAACACAGTAAAATGGCCAGGAAAGTCGTACAACAACCGGATTCAAGAACCGTCCAAACATGTCAATTCGAGATGTGACTAAAAAGTCTAAGGTGTCAGTCGGTTTTGTGCAGAAAACCATGAAGCGTGCTGGGTTACATGTTTATAAAGTGCAAAAAGCCCCAAACCGGAATGAAAAACAAAACATCACTGCGAAAACCCGCGCCCGGAAACTACACGAAGCTGCTCACCAAATCCGGTTGCATCGTGATGGATGATGAAACATACGTCAAGGCCGACTTCCGTCAACTTCCTGGGCAAGAATATTTCGTTGCCAAGTCGAAGTTCGATGTTCCGGAGGATGTTCGAAAGAAGAAACTATCGAAATTTGCAAAGAAGTTTCTAATCTGGCAGGCGATTTGCGGATGTGGTGAAATAAGTGCTCCCTTCATCACTTCCGGAACAATAAACGGTGCGATTTACACGGAAGAGTGCCTTAAGAAGCGTCTCTTGCCATTCATTAAGAAGCACAAAGGATCAACTCTGTTTTGGCCTGATCTAGCATCCTGCCACTACGCTCGAAACTTATTGGAGTGGTACCGAACCAACGGAGTCAATTTTGTGCCAAAGGATATGAACCCACCAAATTCACCGGAACTTCGTCCAATTGAAAAATTCTGGGCAATTATGAAAACGGAACTTCGCAAACATCCCAAAACTATAAAAACAGAGCTAGAATAGAAGAAAATTTGGGTAAAAACAACAAAAACACTGGGAAAATCGGTTGTACAAAATTTGATGGGTGGAGTGAAAAGGAAGGTGCGGGCACTCGGGATGGGAAACGAAATTGAATAAAACAAATTTTGTAAATCAAAACTCATTAGTTGTTCTTCATTCCCTGAAAATTTCAAGAAAATCCGATAATCAGTTTAATTTTGATGAGTATATATGTGTGTGCCATTTTTATCGAATACACCCTTTATGTCATAAATTCAACAAAAACCGACAAAACCTTGATCACTATGATGTATTTTTTCTTGACCAGTTAATTCTGTATTTTTATAAATTTATAGATAGGGAAACTGCCCCCATATTAATCTCATTATTCCTATATTCATCCTACGATGAATCAAGCAATTGGGTAGTTGAAGGATTGCTTTCGTTTTCTTATAATGTTTGCTTACGTTAAATAGCTACAACAAACATTACTTAATAATCCTGTCACGTGTACACTGATAGGCATAATAAAGTGCCCACCTCATCGTTTTTTTCAATTTCTTTCATTTACTTGGTTCAAATGGAAGTAAACACACTGTATTTTTTTTTATTATCTTATTTTTTATATTCTTTTTAAGTTTTTGAAGGAGTTTTACTTAAAGAAAAAAAAATCAATTTATGTTGAAAAAAAAAAACAGTGACAAAATAAAGTGCCCACTTCATTTAGGCTATAGAAAACATAAATTAAAGTAAAATAAAAGCATTTCAATAATTGATGTGTCCTCCTTTGGCCTTCAGGACCTCCTGCAGGCGCTTCGACATG
This sequence comes from Aedes koreicus, assembly GCA_024533555.2. Lineage (NCBI taxonomy): Eukaryota > Metazoa > Arthropoda > Insecta > Diptera > Culicidae > Aedes > Aedes koreicus. Next base: position 168,900 of record JAHHFK020004500.1, read on the forward strand.
CTCTCGACCAGGTTCTTTAGGTGCTGTGGATCTAGCTCTTCCCAGGCGCGCTCCAGGGCTTCAAAATAGTTATTTTTATTGGTAACACCAGTTTTGTCAACCCTGGCATCGAGAATTGCCCACAAATTCTCGATGGGATTGAGGTCCGGGCTTTGTGGAGGCCATTCCAGCGGTTTGATCCGACAAGACCGGAAGAAAGACTTGGTCTTTGGTGCTTCGGGTCGTTGTCCTGCTGGAATACGAACTTCGCTTCAAGGCCCGTCTGGATCAGCGAAACCTCCAGATTTTCTCGCAGGATGTTGATGTAAGAATCTGCCGTCATTATCCCGTCGATTTTCACAATGCTTCCCACTCCACCCCACGAAAAACACCCCCAGACCATCACATTTCCTCCTTCATGCTTCATCGTGCCTTGGATGTGGCGCTCCTGAAGCTCCTCTCCCGATCTGCACCAAACACGAACCCGCCACTTTCGGTTGAACAGCTCGAATTTTGATTCGTCCGTCCAGAGAACCGTTTTCCAGAACTCTAGGGGCTTATCAGCATGCTCCTTAGCAAACTTAAGCCGTTTGGCTTTGTTTGCCTTGCTGATACATGGGCGCTTCCGGGCAAGTTTGCTATTCAACCCCTGTGCTACGAGACGGCGACGAACAGTTCGACCGGAGACTGATAACTGAAGAGTTTCCTGGATCTCGCGGACAGTTACCTTCGGGTTCTTCTTGACTTCACGCATGATCTTGGTGTCCGTTCTCGCATCCGTTTTCCGCTTCCTGCCTCTGCCAGGGCGATCCACCACTGATCCAAACGTTTTAAGCTTCAGGAGAATTTTGCCAACCGCTGCCTTACTGATAGTGTACTTCTTAGCGACAGCCCGGTGCGTTTCACCGTTTTGCACATCACGAACGACCAATTTTCGGATACACAAGGGAATTGCTTTCGAAAGCACTGCGTTCTCCATTTTTTTCAATTGAATCAAATGCGATCACGTATACAAATGCACCAGGTTGAGCCGTTTGCTTCAAAACATGTCAAAATATCAAAACATAAACAATCGAGGGGTCTTCCAATGGAAACTTATCGAAAACATATCGATTTTTGAAGTGGGCACTTTATTTTGTCACTGTTTTTTTTTCAACACAAATTGATTTTTTTTTCTTTAAGTAAAACTCCTTTTTTTCAGTATTCCATAAGTGAAACTGAAAAAGAATATAGAAAATAAGATAATAAAAAAAATACAGTGTGTTTACTTTAATTTGAACCAAGTAAATGAGAGAAATTGAAAAAACGAAGAGGTGGGCACTTTATTTTGCCTATCAGTGTATATCGTTTTATTTCAAGTAGGAGCAAAGTGATGAGATTAATATAGGTACATCTTCCTTATACACTTAAGTGATATTTTAGATTCCCTTATTATTTTTTGATCATTTTTTTGCTATCCCAACCGATACCTACGCAATACAATTTATATAGTTATAATGTTTTTAACATGAATTATATGTCTAAATTATTTAAGTGTTTAAAAGTAGTTTAATTTTAATTTATTCTGTGAAATTTAGTTTTTAGTACAGCAAATACAGCTTAAAATAAAATGCCTAAGGAAATAATAAACATTAACCTTACGAGGATTGTTTTTAACGAGAATCCTTATTAATGCGACAAAGTTGCATTCAGAAATAGACCCTACATGGTGCTATAGACCGACATTACTTCCATATACATCGAAAGTTTTCGTCTTTAAAAAGAAAGTTTTTACACTATCGTGGTTCAAAACAATGGACTTCTTTCTAAGCTTATCAAAGTAAATGTGATACTAATTGAATATTGTGTTCAGCTCAATTATTTTTTGAGTTTCAATTAAAAAATTAAATCGTGCGCTGCTTTTAGACTGCCTCAAAGAAAATATCCCCTACTTGTTTCTGAAGGTAGGTTCCAATAGGTAAGAAGTAAGCTGATGGATTAACATTCAAATTTCGGCGGTACAAATCACATTACAGCTTGATCAAATATCTCAGCTGGTGCAATGTACTGTTTAAAGCCCATGCTGTACTTTACATGTAATCCCAAGTAAAAAAAAGAATGAAAACAAAAAACGTATATGAAACTGCAATGTATAGAATAAAATGGAAGTTTACGACAAAAATTGATTTGCGAATCGAAATGGAACTGTTCATTTTTCGTTTGTTGTGCTTCGCTTATCTGCATATAAAATCGGATGGTATTTTGGTTATTCCCCGTAGGTTCGTTATTTCATGATTTGCAGTCAGTGAATCAACTGCATCAATGCTGAGTTCAATATTACACATTGTTGCATCTATGGTCACCTATATATATATATATTTCAATCTAGTACATGCAACATACGGTGGGGAGCAAGTTTCATTCGTATTGCGTAACTTACGTGCATGTGTGCTCCCAGTCCAGTGCCACCCATAAACACCCAATCAACAGCGTTGTTCTCGGATGCCTTCGGCAAAAAATATGGGCGTCCATAGTGTTGTCTTAAGATCTTCAAAATATCCGGGTCACAGTTACTCCATCCAAAGTACCAAGGCTCCGTTCCGGGTTCGTAGTTTACTCGTGCTTCACTCAAACTCAGCGCATCGTGGATGTTTCGAAAGCCGGTCTGGTATGGGAAAAATTGGCACCTGGCAGCTTTCTTTCTTTTACCATATGTTCTGTAAATTTCCTTGAAAAACCAGTAGTCGAAATACTCTGTGGCGGTCCAGTTGAGAGTTGCATCCGTGACGATAACAGGTCCACCAGCATAAGCATAGTTTCGCTCAAATTCATCCGGGTTCACATTTGCAAGTCGTGGTACATTCCAGACGTTTTTGCAAAAGTCACAACTTTCCGGTGGTCGAAATGCCTTCTGCAGCTGCTGCGGTATTCCAACGATGCACTGCAGTCGCGCGCAAATGTATGCAAAATACAATAAAGGATAGAAATTAAAATTCAACGTTGGAAGTTCAGCTCAAGTGGCGCATTTACATCTTCATTTGCAAACAATTCTCTAAAATAATGTTTCCCGATCGCACAAACAAGTAATGCCAGGATGAGCTGGTACTTTTGAGTTCCTCTATAGCAGAGATAATCACGTTGCAGTTTCTGCTGGTGTCTACCGAACGAGGGCAAACAATTTAACCTTGTACCACTCGAATTGGAATTAATTAAAAAATTCTTCAACTTTTCTTTGACTTCTTCCATCTGATTACTCAGAAGGTTGATAGGATGCCGTGGTGGAGATTCCCCCTGCTTAGCAAAGGAACGGAGGGGTGAATTGATGAAAAGTATTCTCTTTTTTTTAGGTACGGCACAGCCAACTGGGGGTAGGACTGATTTTAACGTCTGCACTGAAGAAAGTTTTTATTTGAACTGATCAAACAATGTAACGAGTGCTCGCTTGAGGCGTGTGTCTACATCCGGTGCTTCATTCTGCACAGTGGGTTTCTGTTGATACAAATTACCACATTTGGAGTTGAGAAGTTTTATACAAATCCTATTCAAGATTTCGAGTGATTGGTTTTTATGCTCATACATTGATTTTAAAATTTTCCCAGTGACAAAGTAGTTTACAAGGTGGCATAACTTCAAAGAACCATTTTTTTTACCTATTCCGAATCCTTAGCATGTCAAGAATATATGTTCAACGACCTTCGACAAATTTAAATGGTCCAGTCGGCTGTTGCTAACATTAATATCAATGGTTAGGTGGAACTCGAAAACTTAAAACGCGATTCTGGGCAGACTTTACAACGGTAACAGCAAAACTGCTTTTGGTGATTATAGCAGCTTGGTATGCATTCGCTGCTCAATTATAGTATGGCACTGTTTCGATTTCAAATTAAAAGTAAAGACTTTTTTGTCTGCAGATCAATCATTTGTTTTATTCTGAAAATATAAACCTCGTCATGAAACATATACATAGACAGAAAGAAAAATCAGTAATGAATTTCCGATAAACATCGTTTGCTTTTGATTACCGTAAACCGGAACAATGCATTTCGTAAGGTTGAGTAAAGCATCTCACAGAAGTATTGTATTCAAACACACCTTATGCAAAAACAACAAGCATCACATTTCATACGGTAAAAGTATGGAATTCATTTCGATTCCTAGTGGCTAAATTTGATAAGGTTATTGGATGAACTTCTTAAGGTTTTTTTTTCCACCAGTGCATAGTATTTTCCAACCTTAGCTTTGATTTGAGTGATGGTTTTACTCCGCAAAAAAATATGGGTAATTAGCACACGAAACTCACCTTTTTCTCATTTTCTTCTCAAAACACCCGGTAGTGGGCTATCAATGGCTTCAACACAAACTTATTGACGCAGCTTTTTCAAATTTTGACAGGAGTCAACAGCCAGTTTACATGTTGACAGGAGCAGTGTCCTTGTTTAGCAAACGCAAACTTTTAAAAATGTTATTGATAAGTAAGAATTCTAAAAAAAACACCGTGCAAGTAAGAAATGGAGTCACTTTTTTCTCTTAAAAATTACTGATAAAATGAAGACAAATATTTTAACGTTCCATATGGAAATAGTTCCACTGTTTAGGCATTAGAAAAAAAAAAAGGGATACAACAAATCCCGGTATTCCGAGATTTGACAAAATATTTCTTGGGACTCTGGAATAGCGGGATTCATTCATTTTAATGGACATTCAAATATTCACTTTGATATATTTTAATTTAATATATTATGAAATTAGTGCAAAATGTGCCAATTTTAAATAAAGGCGTATTTTGAGGATAACCATTTTCATTTATAACGCCAATCTAACGTTATTGCATCAGAAGAATCTTTTGTTTCACTTTGCCTATTTCGATTGTGCATCTTGAATTGTTTTCTACCCTGATCTAAAAAAATATTGCATTTTCCTATGTTGAACCCACTGCTCGGTCACAACCACTGAGATGAAATTTCACTCTTTTCATCCCTCATTTGAGTTCGTTATCAGCTGCCTCCGTTGGCACGCGGTATACTCTCCCCACAAATAAACCACTACCGTTTATCATTCGTTGCCACTCACGGAAGATGTCCATTAGGGTGAGTCAAGTTTGTATTGTGGATTACACCTCTGCTCCGAGTTTCATCATCGAATATACCAGAATATTGAATTTTGAGTACCTTTATAAAACATTTTAGCGCATAAGAATATTATGCAAAATTCTGCAGTTTGAATATTATCGCTGATACTAGGAATCAAAGACATCAAACACTTCCAGCAAATTTGGAAAAAGATGGCTTCTATGATTTCTGAAGAGTCTATACAAACCCTAATAGAAGGAGTTAAGGGAAAATTTGGAAAATTTTATGCAAATACCGAATAACTATGTTTTGTCTTCACGAATTGTTAAAACACATCCCATGAATCTAAAATAAACAACTACGACGGAAATATAATGCGAAATTTATGTTTTATTCATGTTTTGAGGTGTCCGGATTATTACGGATACAGACCTTAAAATATGATCACATTTGTGCTCATCCTCCGTATCATTAACAAATTGTTTCAGATTAGGTAGCATGCTAGGACTGAGGGTTGTGAAATTGACTCGCCCTAACGTTGATCCGTTTTTCTCTTGGGCTCTCTATTGTGCGATGCATCATCCATGAGCTACCGGTATCCTTATGATTGAAATTTACTGTCCATGGAAAATGGTAATAGTAGGTTTATTATTGCCTTTGGAACACCGAAAAAGTATTCTTAAAATTTTGAATAGAATATGAATGTCTTTGGATTAGTTTAAGTGTATATTATAATGTTCAGAGCTACGGTTCGGCAGAAACAATCGTTACACCTAATATATGAGATACCAGTTTCTGAGAGATTATACAGGGTGTTCGGTTCCTTAGTGCAAATATTTTCAGGAGCGTTAGGGGATGATATTTGATGAAAAACGTTGCATACACATACGCATATGCTCAAATCTCAAAGTTTACGGAGTTATTGAACTTTTGATGTTTTGGTACAAGTTAGCCTTAACTGGTCTTAGTCTTAGTCTTAGTTTTTTAGCCATGAAGGATGTTACAATGTTACAAAGCATTACGAATCCCAGCAGCACCAATCCACTCCCGTTGATGGTTCCATTACTCCATAACTTGCACCTTTTCGCCATCAAAGTCGTCCCGAGTCTTAGTCTAATGATGTGGACAGGGCATTCGGAGCTGGCAAGAATCTTTCTTCTAATGCCTTTTCCTGTCCTGGTATTGCCTCCACTTTCAGATCATTGTCTTCTGATTCACGTTTTCTCGCCTCTTAAGTACAACTCTGCCTATAACCGAATACCAATTTTCAACGTTTTTGAGCTTTTAAAGCCTGTCCACGTTATATTTCGGACACCAAAATAATAGCAGCAATTTTTACACATAATTCAACAAAACCGATTGAGGGGTAACCCAATCATTCAATTGTTTATTTCACAATAATAGAGTTATATCTACATTAGAAACAGTTGATTAAGATGTTAATCCTTCTTTCTGTAAAATTCTCGAACTTTCCGTGGTACACCCGCCATCAGGTTCCGTAAGGTATCCTCTCAATCCCTCGCCGTGACGATTCTTCATCTTCTCTTGAAATCATCGGTACCATTTGCTTTCTTCTTAGTTTCGAAGAGTTTCCGCTTAACTAGAGCCCAGTACCTCTCTTTTGCGCGAAGTTCTGGACAATTTGGTGGATTGGCTGTTTTGGCACGCATTTGACCACTTGTACCTTATACCAGAGCTGGAGAGTCGTGGCTTCTGATAAACGGTAGTAACCGCTCTTGCAGACATTCTTTCTTTTACACATCCTTGTTGATAGTGCCGGTAGAGACTAAACTTTTGGATTTTCGACCACAACTACATCAAATACTGTCTGCCAAATCAAACACTTCTTCGGAAATTTTGACACCTTCTTTGTCCGGAAATGCTCGGCAACGGCGTTCCTTTGCGTTGCGGTATAAACAGCCAGACTCGGACGCTTTAGGATTGGGATTTTTCTCAATCATGACTACCACCTTCTTGTCCATTAGTCGGGAGCATACTTTTCGATTTGTTTCACTCCCAACCTTCCGATCCACAGTCAAGCGCTGGTCAAATGATTTGCAAACACCAAGCACGGTACTTTTCGGTAGTTTTAGGCAAGATCGCGTACCGATAAATTCGGATTTTGCTGCCGTTCGTACAAAATGCGTTTGCGCACTTCCAATTGATTCAACACAATTTTACTGAATGTAACAAGAATGTAAACATAAATATGTAAACCACGAAATAAAGTGGAGAGTTTCAGCTGTCATATAAGTGAAACGTTTCAGCGATCCATGAAGTAATTCAAAATCTATACTGAAAGAAAAGTGTCCGAAATTTACTGAAGAGCTGTTTAGGTACCTCAATACCTTCTTCTTTGTATCTTTTTGTACCGTATGCGCGATAATGTTAGCACCTTTGAGCAATGTTAAAATTTTAAAAATCTCAATAATTTCGGTTTCGATATTTTTATTTATTCAAAAGGGGGATGTTTCTAAGAGTCTAAAATTAAGTTAATCATCGATCATGTTTCCACTTGTTGCAATTCCAGCTTCCACATGGATGGCGGCCACATATCCTTCACCCAGAACGACAGATGTTCCTGCATCCACTTCTGATTGAGGTGCGGCTCGGAGCCCCATCTTGTTGCAAACCAACATTTGGCTTTGGGCCGTAATGTAGTTTGCTCCACGGAAGAACAAACATACTAAACATTCCGATGAAGACCTCCGTGTTTACTTTGTCGCCTTCTGAAATGAACACCGGGTTCATTTTTTTGCCATCCGAAGCCACCAATCTAAACATCATAAAGCTAGCAAGATACTTGGTCAGATACACGTTTTTATGCTTGTCGGCCACGTCTTTTACTGGGAGAGAACTAATATAGCGGTTGGTTCTGGATTTTGATACGGGTTCGACGGTAAACATGCTCTCGTCGGTGAACAGGATTACTCGTCGGTGAACAGGATAACAGGCTCTCGGGTCCGGTTGAGTTTGTTTTGTGCCATCGACTTCGCCCCGCAATCTTCCTTTACGATCTTCCGTGTCGTAATGTCGCTGATACCATGTTCCCTCGCCATTGAACGCACTGATGTCGCCCGAATCTTCCTTTTGATGGCAGTGATAACCCTCGAAAATCGAGCTGAATCTTTTTTCGAACGCGTTATAAGCACCACGCTCGGACTTCATGAGGATTTTGTCTGAGATTTTGAGAATGACTTTCTTGAACTGATCCAAGGTTCTGATTGTTTATTCATTCAATAAAGTCAAGACAATAAAGTCCAATGTATTTAAATCTGGGGAGCTGGGAAGCCACATATTTTTGTACAGGAAATCTGTCAAATTTTCCAAGGATTGAACCACATTGGCTTTATGGGTTGATGCACTTTTTTATGGGAAAAAATGGTGGTTTTGGTTTTGTTTTTGTATATTGGGGCAACATTTTTTTTTAAATCCTCGGTTTGGCAGGTTGTGGTGTTGTTTTTTTCGTTTTTTTCGTTAATTCCAAATCACCTTCCCGCGCGTGTTGCCCCCCAACCATTATTTTTGGGCTGTTGTGGTGTATGGGTATATATGGATACTGCTGTCTCTCCCTCGTTTTTTTTTGTGTTTTTTGTGGCCCAAAAAAAAAAAAAAAAAAATTGTTCGATCTCAAACAGCACACAACGTGCTTGCTGTTGTGTGGATAGCACCAAACACGCGTCCCCCCAGGAGCGTGTATTGTTTCCACCCACGGGAGCGTGTATTGTTTCCAGCCTGATGCTATTATTGTAGCTCAAGTGGGCAGCGTGAAACATCACTGTCGGCGCGCCGTATCTAAGCACCATTGTAATGATGCGGTGCGCACGGCACTATTTATCCGTACTTCGTGTCCCCTATAAAAGGAACACATCGTTCCATGTAATATTAGTGGTGTTCTAGTGGTGTTATCGTCTTGTACCCACCGAGCTGGCACGCTGCCGCTCGGTGGTAATAAATTAACATCGACAAAGTAGTCCGTTGTTTTCATTCGTTGTCTCATCGTCGTATCTAAAAATAAATCACAACGTAGGGCCTGGTCAAACCCTGGACGAAACAGAAGTCATGTCCAGCGAGCCGAGAGAGTAATAACTTGGCTCTCCAACCTTACTCTTAACTCCAACCTCTTCTTGATGGTAGCTTCCGAGGCGGAATGTACCTTACGTTTTTTGAAAACCTTACATACAAGGTCCTTGCTGAGAATGGTGTGGATGGTTCCCGTGGAAACTTCGTGATCAGCAGCCAATTTCTATATTGGGAGATTCTTTTGGCACCGTTCAAAAAACAGTTCAAGACGATTCCCGATACCTATTCATCGCGCGTAATAAACAAACAAAAAAGCAACTGATAGACAGTCAACACTACACACATCCGTTAGTTGACACTAATACTTGTGCAGAATATATACTTCGTATGAACACAATCATGAAAACTGGTATTCGAACTTATTGAACACCATTTAGATTAGGCGATAAAAATAGGTATGTTTTAGCCAAACATTTCCAGGAACAGAGGAACGATAAATTAGATGAATTAGATTATTAAAATTAAGTGAATATTTTGAATAATTTCGATCAGTTTCTTTGGAAGCGTGTATTACATTCATTTACCCCACCATGTGCCATGTGGAACTGTGCTCTTTTTTGAGCTGGAATATTATGTTTTATGTTCACCTGTGTGAGGTTATTTCTTTTTTAGGATTTCTATTGTAGTATTGAAATCAGCATAGTGCCGTTTCTTTTTTTTTTATCGTCGGCCTATTTCCTTACATGGTGACAATCACCGACGCCAGGAAGACGACTCCACCACCTGGACCCTACATAACGACTCATGAATATGAGCCGGGACCAACGGCTTTACTTCCCTTCCGAAGGAAGACGTGACCAGATTTTTTCGCCTCAGAAAAATCACCGACGTCGACTGGGATTGAACCCAGACCCACTGGGTGCCAAGTAGCAGTCACGCTTGCCACTACACCACCGACGCCGGCTAAGTGCCGTTTTATTTGTGTTAATTTGTTTTATTTATATGAAAAGCTTTTATTTTTAAATTTGCAGTACATGGTTTAATATCAGTCATGGGAACAACTAAGGAATGTGGCCTTTATTGGGCGTTTAACCAGTCAGAGGCTAGCGATAATAATGAAAAAAAAAACAAAAAAAAAAATGTCTGACTACTGTCTTTTTATATGTGTTTATATGTGATATGTATGTTTCCATTACAGATGCATTGACATTGGAAAATATGCGATGATTGGGACCAGCGTACGAACGTGCGTTCGATCAGAATGGACGGGCCAGAAACCGTCTTGTTTTGGCCTGAATCAAGAAAACGATTATGCAAGTAAGTTTCTGATTTCTATTGGGGTTTGGGAGTTGATACCCATCTGATACACTGTATTTGTACGCCAAAATTTTACAAATGAATTTCGATAATTTGAAAATGGGGTTATAATACCGCTTTTCAAACAAACGCAGGTCAGCTGTGCGCAGAATGTATAGATAATATGTAATTTTTGTTAATTTTTTGCATACCATGAAGTGAGTGAGCCAAATCTTATGATCGGGAGTGCATATTGTTCTATACACTGAACCAAAACATCTGAAATATTTTGAATGATTATTGCATTGATAAAGCCCTTCAACAACATGCTTTCAGATTGGGGATGGTTGTCAAATGGTAGGTTCTGTTTTGTTCCACATGGCACCGAGGACAATCTGGGGAGACGCGGAATTACGGAAGCCATAATTTAAAAAAGTGAAAGTAACAATAAGAGATTATCTCTTTTATCGTTTTCTTCCGTTGATTACAAAACTTTCGAGGGATTCAGTTGTTGAGATTGAAATACAATAGCGCTGATAAACATACATATTATGCAAATAGAACAAGGAAAACGTGAGGGCAATTTAGATAAAAAAATGAATTCGATGAATAGTGTTGTGCGGTGATTAGCTTCGATTAGAGATCTGGAGGCCACTTTGCACATGCACATGTCTTCAGATCTCCCGGTACCGAACCACGGTGAGCCATTTCGCCCCTTTCTTGGGTGCCAACTCCTCGACCCACTAAAAACCTACCCGTGCCTTAAGCCCTGGACCCTCCCCGGGACCACCTTTCGGTATTACTTCGTGGAGGGGGCTATTGTGCTTGTTAAGCACCCACTATGTCTAACTACTTAGGGCTTTAGTAGTTAGGTGGTCCTTTGGTCGTTTCGCCATTTTTGTTGGAGATCGAGGATGATCTGGGAGGCTGCTACGCATACCGCGTCCCAGACGTCCCGGTCCTGACACATCCTCTGGACCAAGTTATCCGGAGTCGTGTCGTGACCGCTTACGACAATCATGCCGGATCTCGCGCCGTCGAAGCGAGGACATGCGAAGAACACATGTTCCGCAGTTTCCTCGACTCCCGCGCACTCGCTGCTTGCGGAGGACTGTGCATGCCCATATTTGTGCAGGTATTGTCTAAAACAGCCGTGGCCAGACAATATCTGCGTTAAGTGGAAGTTCACTTCACCGTGTCGCCTACCGACCCACCCGGTTAATTCCAGGATTAGTCGGTGGGTCCAACGACCTTTGGTGGAGTTGTTCCATTCCCTCTGCCACTTAACCATGGATGCGGCTCTAGTGGTCTTCCGGATACCTCTTGTTCCACGTTACTCGAAACACTCTATGTCCTCTTTTATGACAATGCCTATTGGCATCATCCCCGCTAGGACGCAGACCGCGTCGCGTGATACCGTTCGATATGCACTCACCACTCTTAGGCACATAAGCCTGTGTGTACTCTCTAGCTTACTTGCGTAGCTCTTGGTACTCAAGGCGGTGATCCATGCCGGCCTGCCGTACCTAAGTATGGACAGGGCGACGCTGGCCAGGAGTTTACGCTTACTCCCTTGCACCGCCGAGCTATTCGACATCATGCGGGATAATGCCGATATAGTCATAGAGGCTTTCTTGCAAGCGTAATCGACGTGACTGACAAAGGACAGCTTGTCGGCGATCATAACCCCAAGATACCTCAAAAACCTCTTCGATTCTATTGTGCATTTACCTGCACTAATCGTCGCATGTTGCTCCGATTTCCGATTATTCACCACCGTGACCTCGGTCTTATAGTGGGCTAGCTCCAATTGCCTGGAGCTCATCCATCTCTCCACAATGCCAATGGAGTGTGAGGCCGTTAACTCGACCTCCTCGATGGATTTGCCACATATCTCTAGGGTGATGTCGTCTGCGAACCCGACAATCTTTACCCCGCTCGGGAACTCAAGCCGCAGTACCTCGTCGTACATCGTGTTCCATAACACCGGACCCAGGATAGAACCTTGCGGGACGCCTGCGGTGATCTGCACAAGTTTCTGGCCTGCCTCTGTATTATATACCAGTACGCGATTCTGGAAGTAGCTTCCGAGAATCTTGTACAGGTACCCAGGAACCTGAAGGCGTTGGAGCGAGTCGGCGATATCCGCCCAACTGGCGCTATTGAACGCATTCCTCACGTCAAGGGTGTCCACCGCAGAGTATCGTACTCCTCGCCGCTTGCGCTGGATTGCCACCTCGGCCGTCTTGGTGACGGACAGGATGGCATCCATCGTCGACTTCCCTTTACGGAAGCCAAACTGATTATTAGACAGACCACCTATACCCTCCGTGTACGTTGTCAGTTTGTTGAGGATAACCATCTCGAGCACCTTACCCGCTGTATCCAACAGACATATAGATCTATATGCCGATGGATCTCCTGGTAGCTTCCCTGTCTTTGGTAGCAACACAAGGGTCTGAATTTTCCAGGCGTCCGGGAAGACGCCCTCGTCCAGACACTTTTGCATCACCACCCTGAACATTTCGGGATCCAGCAAGATAGCCGTCTTGATGGCCAGGTTCGGAATTCCATCCGGTCCCGGCGCTTTGTTCACCTTTAGCGACTTTGCTATCGCAATGAGTTCATCATTCGTCACCGTCGCCTCGTCGCCGACCCCCGTTGTGCCGTTGTCAGTGCCCACGTGGTCACGGGTGTTCGGCTGAGCCGTCCACCCTTCCGTCGCTATGACAGCGTTAAGGTCTGGGATACTGGAACGCTGGTCATGGGACACATCTACGGCGGTGGGGGGCCATGGACTTGGGTCGTGGCTCGGAAAGAGTCCCCCAACGATCACCTGCAGCAGCTCTGATGAACGCTCGGTTGGAGCCGCCGATCCTCTGGTTTTGGCCATTACAACACGGTAGGCGTCACCCCACGGATTCGTATTGGCCTTCTGACACAGACCCTCGATGCAGGCTCGCTTGCTGGCCTTTATCTCCCTCTTTAGAGCGGCCTTCTCGGCGACTAGTGCCCCTCTACGCTCGATTCTATCGGCGTCTGACCGCGCTCTTTGCACCCTCCGTCTTGTGTGAAGGCATGTTCTTCGGAGGTCGGCGATCGACTCCGTCCACCAATACACCGGCGATCTTCCATTCCTCGGTTTGACTTCCCTCGGCATGGTCGCATCGCACGCTCGTGTAAGTGTCATAAAGAGTCGTTCGCCGCAAGGTTCCTGGGCTTCGCGTAAGTTTCGTTCCCTCTCAAGCGCCTCTTTAAAAGTCTCTATATCAAAGTAGGACGTCCTCCATCTGCGGGCGAATGGCGTGGATGCTCCTCCTTCCGCGCGCTGCCTTGTATTGTGGACGATACAATAACGTACCGCCAAGTGGTCACTATGGGTGTAGCCATCATCCACCCTCCAATTGCTAATTAGCCCAGGACTGCTAAATGTTATATCGATGATCGATTCCGCTCCGTTTCTATGATAGGTACTCTTGGTATCCACGTTGGCTAGGTGCACATGGAGCCTAGCCAAGGCCTCCAGAAGAATCTGACCCCTAGGGTTGGTAAGGCGGCTCCCCCACTCGAGCGCCCAAGCGTTGAAGTCCCCCGCTATTACCAACGGGTTTAGGCCAGTTAGCTCCGTTGTCATCCGATCGAGCATATTGGAAAACTGTCCGATCGACCACCTTGGCGGTGCGTAGCAGCTGCAGAAGAACACGCCATTTACTTTTAAAACCACGAAGCCTTCGTTTGTGATGGACACAACCTCCTGAACCGGGTACTTGCCCGTCGTTCATAATGCCGCCATATTAGACCTGTCCGCAAACCAGTTCCCGTTGCCGGATGGGATGCGGTATGGGTAAGAAATTATGGCGATATCCGATGCCGACTCGCTAACTGTCTGACACAGCAGTTGCTGGGCTGCCTCACAATGGTTCAGGTTTAGTTGGGTTACCTGCATTACGGTTGGCTCGTTAGAATACCCTTAGTGGCCGGGCACTTAGCCCCCCCCATGACTTGCTTATCGTCCGGTTTCCCGGCGCACATCAAGCATTTGGGGGGATCTTTGCAATCCCGCGCCTTGTGGCTAGTGCTGCCACACCTTCTGCACATGTTGCTCCTATCAGGGCCTTTGCATTCCCAGGACATATGCCCGCTCTCTAGGCATCTGAAACATGCCTTCGGCGGCTGGTGCCGGCTTAGTGGGCATATTGACCATCCCACCTTCACCTTCGCCACTTTCAACGCCGCGTTTGCGTCGACTGCCGCTACCCTCAGGGTTGCCACCTGGGTCACAAGTGGACCCTTCCTCAGACGTATGTCTGCGGCAGCAACCTCGACCTTGCACTGTACCTTCAGTGCAGTGGAGATCTCGTCTGCCTCGGTGATCTCATCTAGATTATTACACTGGATCGTCACCTGCAAGCCGAGGGCGCGCACCTCCACACCCTCACCTAATGACTCTTTTGCCAGGTCTCTATACGCCGGACCCTTAAGCGTTGTCGCTTTTTTAAGCTTCAGGAGCATTTCGCCAGTGCGGGTACGGCGTATACTCCGCACATCGGCGCCTAGGCCTGCCAGTTTAGTGTCCCCGCGCATCGCTTTCAAGACCTCGGAGTACTTAGACGCCTTGGTCTTGACGATGAGAGCCTCTCCGCGGTTACGCTTGCGGGCCATCTGTCGCTTATCTTTTTCTTTTTTGGTTATACTCCTCTTTTTTCTCACTTTATTCCATGGGGCTTCCCTGCCCCGCTTGGGGTCATTGCTTGTCCCCCTCCTAGCACTGGCACCTGCCTCCGTGTTAGTTATGGCTGTTGTTGTCGTTGGGGCTCTGCCGCTCGGGCCCCCTTCGGCGCTTGAGACAACACGTGAACTGGACGTCGCGCCTTTTAGGCTGGGCTTAGCGCCGGGGCCTCTCTCTTTGCAAGAAGCTGAAGCTGGTCGCGAGGATGGACCCCGCCGCCACGTTCGCATAAGTTCGTTTCCCTTTTGGGGCTTCCGACACGATACGCTTCTTAGAAGCGCCAGGTGCCGTCTCGCCCGGGGACTTCCTAGCCCGCTTGGAGGTCCTCGCCCCCATGGATAGGGTGGACTCTCCGACGGAGACGGATGGTTCCGTCTGCGTCTGCTTCGAGGCTATGTCCCTAGCCTGGACGATGTAGTCTGGCAACAGGTGTCTGCCCTGCTGGTGACAATATTCGCGCTTCACATTGAGCCCAATCGTGGGCAGTCAAAAACCACGTGCTTCGGTGTCTCTTCGACGTCTGCGCATTCCGGCAGAGAGGGGACACCAAATCTATGCACATACTTCCTGTAGTAGAACCATATTTTCTGTTCACCCAGGACGACAGAACCGAAATGAGTCTGTGTGTTCACTTACTGTTCTTTGCCGTGTTTCACTTCTTCTGCCACTTTACCATTGATACCGCTCGTATGATCTTCCGAACTCCTCTGATTTTCTTCCGCTTGTAGCACTCGTTGTCCTCCGCTAGGGTAATGCTGATTGTGATAATTCCGGCGATAACGAATACTGCCTCCGATGAGATGGTCTTGTGAGCGCTCACGACCACGCTTGCATGTCCATGAGATGATACGCCATGTTCAACTTCGCTCGGTCCTGCTTGAATTTCTGCGCTGAAATTCAGACTGAACCACCATACCTCCTTATCGATGAGGAAACACTAGCCAGAAAACTCCTCCTGCTACCACGTTGACAGCCTTCTCGTTTTCTCACAGGCACAGTCAACGTGGCTGTTGAAGCTCAACCGATCGTCAATCATCACTACTAGGTACTTCAGCATGCGCTTCGAGGCTATGGCATGTTCTCCAACGGTGATTTCAGACCACTGCAGCTTTCTATATTTACTGACCAATTAAAATTCCGTTTTGTGGTAAGCTATCTGCAACTTTGCTCCATGCATCCAGTCTTCAGTCATGTCGATGGTTTTGGTCGCCAACATTTCTACCTCTTCCAGCGTCTCATCTGAAATTGTCTCGACTCCAATCGGTAGTTTTAGCGTCGGGCCGAGGATAGAACCTTGTGGAACTTCCACCGTGTTCCTAATTGACATCTTCCCTATTTCTGTATCGTACACAAGAACCCGGCTCTGGAAGTAGCTCCTCAGAATCCCCCACTGATATTCAGGGAACCTCATTCTGCGCAGGAGCGAAGTCCTTCTTGATGTCTATCGTTATCACAGTGCAGTACCGATTTCCTCTCCGCTTCTGTTTGGACGCCTCCTCCGCACACTCAAAGATTTTTCGAATTGCATCCACCGTCGACTGTCTTTTTCAAAGCCCGAATTGGTCCGATGACAAACCATACACTCTCCGTACACATTGTCAACATCCTGTTGAGGATGACCTTTTCAAAAGTTTACGTAGTGTAAGCATATAGACATATACGATGCTGGGTTTCTCGGCAGCTTTCCTGGACTCGGTAGCATCACTAGCTTTTGAATCTTCAACCTGGAAGAACTCCTCCTCCAGATATCTCTGCAAAACGCTCATAAACATGACTCCAAAATCAGGGCCACGGTGAGAATTCCATCGGGATTCGGAGCTTCATTTGACTTCAATTCTTTTGCCACGGCCACAAGTTCCTCGTTGGTGACATTATGCATGTCTTTGGTGTTGCCTCCTTCAGCTTCATTGTACGGTATGGGTGGGCACGTTGTTAGGTAGCTTTTCGGTATAAACCCCACCATGATGACTTTTAGTTTGGCTGGGCACCATCCAGCTTGGATCGTTGGGCTTTTGATCTTCGCTATGACTACCCGGTATTCGTCGCCACAGGGTTGGCATAAATCCGCTTCCGTTTTTGCTCTTTGAACGCGTTTTCTGCCATAGAGACAACTAGCTCGATTGCTAGTTGCCTCGCTTCACTAGGGCG
Source organism: Aedes koreicus (assembly GCA_024533555.2). Classification (NCBI taxonomy): domain Eukaryota; kingdom Metazoa; phylum Arthropoda; class Insecta; order Diptera; family Culicidae; genus Aedes; species Aedes koreicus. The sequence continues at coordinate 186,123 of JAHHFK020004500.1, forward strand.
CCGTCTGTTACTTGGTACCAACTTCCTCCGCATGGCGTCCTTAACATTGCTACCAACTCGTCCGCATTCGAATGGGTATTGTCTGCATGTAGTGCAACGAAAAGGTCCTCATCAAACTCCTTCGTCTTCCACCGTCCATTATTGCTGGCCTACCACCACCTTTTTGTACGTCGGCCTTTTGTAACCTCCCGTCACGTGGTCTCTTCAGAGCATGCACCTCGGTTGTTTCACATAGTCGCTAGCAATATGACTCTCTTCACCGTATTTCTTGCAAAGATTAGATCTGTCAGGGACCTTGCAGTTCTTTGCCTGATGTCCAAGGCCCAAGCACTTGAAGCATCGCTCTATTTGCTTGGTAATCCGATGGACGGCTTTAATCGAACGGCCATCTTTCATCTTTCCTGTCTCGAGCAGTATGTTTGTTGCCACTCTCGGGAGCCGTATAAACGCCACCTTCCGCAATAAGATTGTTATCGACCGCTCCCCGCACCACCAGAGTACGTTTCACCTTATATGCTGTTGTGATCTCGTCCAGATCTCTGCACTCGATCTCAGTCTCCTGGGATGAAGCTCTGACGTTTGCCTTCTCACTCAGGAACTTCTCGCTGTAAGTCATATAGGCTGAGCTCTTAACCCCAAGATTCTTCTTTAGCTAGATAAGCATCGAACATTTTTGGGTGCGCATGGTTTAATTAACACTCTCCCCTAGCTCCTTCACCTCCGGTTCAGATCTCACGTTGCAGAGAATTGTTCTCCATTATGTTGTGTCTCTCCTCCGGAACGCTATCTCCACTCATTGTAGACTGTCGCCAGATCGTGATCCCAGGGTTATCTTTGCAAGCAGGGAGGTCATGCTAGGGTTGAGAAGATATTTCATGGGGAACGTGTTCAGAACCGCATCGGCAGAGTAAGTCAAGAATTTTTGTTTATATCTGAACTACCCTCCAAACTTGAAGGTGGGTTTCGAGCGTGCCAGGAGGCCTGCCAAGGTTTTACCGGGACTGGAGCAGCTGCATCATTAGCCCGCTTGCCATTTGTGGAAGGAGTCCGTCTTCCATACTGAGAAAGCGGAATTACCCGACTACCAACCCTGCGCGTCATGTGCAATCCGTTGTTCCGTGCCATTTCTGTTTCTCGAGGCCGTGACCAGTACACCGTAATAAGGATTTCAATGGCGTAATCTGATGTAACCCTGCAAAGGTAGTTTGAATGCGTCCCTTATTAAAGGGTGTATTCGATAAAAATGGCACACACATATTTACTCACCAAAATTAAACCGAATATCGGATTTTCGGATGTACTTGAAATTTTCAGGGAATGAAAAACTACTAAAGAGTGATGGTTTATACAAAATTTATTTTATTCAATTGCATCTCCCATCCCAAATGTGGGCACCTTGCTGTTCACTCCACCCATCAAATTTTGTACTATCGATTTTCCAAGTGATTTTGTTGTTTTTACCCAAATTTTCTTCAATTCTAGCCCTGTTTGTATAGTTTTGGGTTGTTTGCGAAGTTTCGTCTTCATAATTGCCCAGAATTTTTCAATTGGGTGAAGTTCCGGTGAATTTGGTGGGTTAATATCTTTTGGCACAACATTGACTCCGTTGGCTCGGTACACTCCAATACATTTAGAGCGTAGCAGTAGGATGTTAGATAAGGTCAAAACAGAGTTGATTCTTTGTGCTTCCTTATGAATGGCATGATGCTCCTTAAGGCACTCTACCGTGTAGATCGCACATTTTTTTGCAAATTTCGATAATTTCTTCTTTCGAACATCCTCCGGAACATCGAACTAATACTTGGCAACGAAATATTCTTGCCCAGAAGGTTGAAAGAAATTGACCTTGACGTATTTTTCGTCCAACTTCGTGTTATTTTTCCGGGTGCGGGTTTTCGCAGTTTGGCTTTTTATTTCGGATTGGGTTTTTTTTTCACTTTGTAAACATGTAACCCCATGAAGCGGTTTTCATTACAAAACCGACTGACACCTTGGACTTTTTAGCGACATCTCGAATTGACATGTTTGGACGGTTCTTAAACTGTTACCCTACTTTCCTGGCCATTTTACTGTCCATTGGACCACTTTTAAGACCACTCCCTTCCTTCCTTCGGCCACTCAGACGCTCCTTGAAGGTCACTTCGGTCACTCAGACGAGACACAGTTGTATTTGCAATTCCAAGCATTATAACGATCCATCGGTGGAATGCCTCTGGATTTTGATAGTAAGTGCATAATTTTTTTTCACGGACAAAGTTTGGTTTCGACATGACTGGAACTACGGTATGAATAACTTTGAAACTCGACAGAGGTAAACAGTACACTTAATAAGATTTGCTCAAACTTCATGGTTTTCTACTCATACCGTTCAAAAGTTACCGAGGATTTTCGGTGTGCAATTTTTATCGAATACACACTTTACATACAAACAACAGATTGGAATAATCAGATTACTGAAATAATTTATTAGATAGATAGGGCTTATTTCACACCCAATTTTCCTATTTTAACACAATTAGTAGTGCACTTTGTTGCTTGTACCTACCCTATTGAGCAATCCTGGTAATGGAAAAGTTAGGTTAAACTTCGTAGATGGCGCTCGTGAAAAATCGTTTTTCGAACTGTCAAAGTAATTGGTGATAACAATAGCAGGAAATCGTCAATAACGGATACTGATCAATTCCATGCAGTTTGAAAAATAGCCAGAAAGTTATTATCAATTTCAGTTTTGAAACTACGATGCTTAACGTCACTTTAGCTTTACTTGGGTTCCTCAATACCTTTTACCGTATGCTACCCAGCAGGGGTTGCATGGCTTAAACTCGTTTGATTGGCTCTACCATTAAAACAACCCGGTGTCCAATTTTAATCATATCATTTCAATTTCCATACGGAATGAAACTCTAACGGAACTGTCGATACTATTCTCTTCATATGTTTTTATAGATAATAAATTTCCGCATTAAAAACCTCAACTTGTTAATAAAGCTTTTCCTCCAAAGCTAAGTCTTAAGATGTTTATTGCCGTCAACTACGTAGACATTAACCGAAATGTTCTCTGCCGTAATTTTTTGCGAGGCACTTGCCAATTAAGTGTCAACTTAGTATAGGAACAACTTTTTTTTCTTTAAAGATAGAAGTTCAATGGTTGAATGAAAAAAAAAGTGAATCAATTCTCCCACAACTGATATCAAAGTGTGGCTCTCGACCCTTATCGAAGATTATACATTCTGTTCGTGACTGATACTTTTTCATCATTCGATTTACCCGCAGTGGAGAAGCCTCCGACGATTTTGATACGTCACCAAAATGGACCAATTGCGCAAAGTAACGATGGAAAATTGATAGTCTACCCCGGAACGACGGTCCATTTGGAATGCCTATGGATGAGGCGATTCGGCAATCCGAAATGGAATGTTAGTCATGACTACAGGAAATATCCCGAAGGTTGGAGCTCAGATGAAGGACGAGATCCACAGCTGGAATACCGAATCAGTATCATGCATGCGGTGAAGGATGATTCTGGAATTTTCACATGTGTAACTCCGGCCCGACATACACACGCTGTTGAAGTGATTGTTAAGGTGGGTATGATTTTTTTTTCAATCTTCCCTTCGTCTGTGGAATTCTTTTCGTTTCTGTTCTCGACAGCCCGTTCACTGCAACGAAATTCAAGTTAGACGGGGGCTATCTGCTAGCACTTTGGAGACGATGATGGGAATCAGAGTGCTGTTTTCATGTACAAACGGAAACGCACTGATCGGTACGCCGGAAATTACTTGTCTACCAAGTGGCAATTGGAGTGCCCCGCTTCCCGTATGCGAAAGTGTTGAATGTGGAGAAGTTCCAATTCAGGCAAACAGTAACGGCTCTGCCCCTCGGGTTGCCATACTTTCACGCGAGGTTGGAGGGCGATCAGCATTCTCCTGTCCACCCGGGTATGGTTTGCGAGGACCGAGTGAAGCCATCTGTTTGCCATCCGGTGAATGGGGTGGCCCATTCCCGACATGCGTTGGTAGGTTTTTCGATTCGAAATGAGTTTTCTCTATCTGCTTTAAATCAAATATCTATTTCCTGCAGAGGTTCAGTGCTTTCATCCAGGAGCACCACAGAATGGATACGCTCAAGGAACGCCTCCATATAGGGCTGGTGATGTTGTCCAGTTCAACTGCAACCCGGAGTACATGATGCAAGGTCAACCAATTATTGCCTGTCAGGATAATGGGCGATGGTCAGGTGGACTGCCAAAATGTGAGTATCAATTGGAAGCAGGATTGAAAATATATATTAAGACTGCGATTGTTTCTTAACAGGTGTCCAGGCTTGCTCTTACCCCGGAACGGCAATCAGCGGTCGAATGTCTTCGGTTAAGTTCTACTATTCAATCGGTGAAAGCATCACATTCACGTGCGATAACGGGCTGGAACTGAGAGGTGCCAAGATGCTCAAGTGTTTGAAAAATGGAAAATGGTCCAATGCAATTCCCACCTGTGTCAATCCGGATGCGGTGAACGTGCGTAGTGATGCCAAGGGCATCTTCAAACGGGAAAATTAAGCTGTCGTCGTTCCAACGGCCGAGTAGTGGTTTCTTCTTCCCTGAATGGCACCCTAGGGGAACATACATTATATCAATGAAAAACGACTTTATATATTTAGACGAATACCGTAGACGATCCACGTAGGTTGGGTCAATCAAATTTTAATGAAGACATCAAATATACACGTTGACTGTTTTAAGTTTACTGGAGAGGCACATAGGATATTGCTTGATTGCCACTACCGTCTGTTTGTGTTACAAATCCGAAAGGTATAAAATTTAATTCGCTCCGAGCATATTTTGTACCGCTTGTTTGCTTGTTAGCTCGTTTAACCTGAGAAAACAATTTTAAATGGGCGGAGAAATCAATTACTGCGATGCTAAACCTATGATAGCGTTCGTAATATTAATGACAGCAAACAGGATGATAAAGACAATGACAATGTTGTAAATGTAAATTGGTTTTGTTTGTAGGCTATATACAGTAATAGGACGCCCACTTGGCTCTTGTTATTGTCGTTTTTCCTCCCCGTGGAAATCACTGAATATTCCATCCCACCCAACCTAGCCGGTAAGCCACATTATTTATCGTAGTACGATGCATATCTTTATAGTTATATTTTTCATAAATTACCATGCATATAAATTGGATGGCTCTGCAAATTTGAATATTAATATTAATAGAAAGGGGGAAACGAAAATGAAAAAAAGTGAAAAGGGAGCTGCGTTTACGTTCTCGTGTTTGTTTTGGTATCATATTTCTACATAGACTAATTACAATTTCACGCTGTTACTGTAAATAGAGGATTGAGTGTAATTTATTTATTTGTATATCATTAATCTAGTATCGCTGTCAGAGCCGAGCCACATCTGAAAATATATCTCTGATTGAACGCTCTTCGGATATGAGTTCCGTTCCGCATAGCGAGTATGAATATTGTGTAACTGTTACATTGACAAAAAGCATACTTCCACAATCACACACAACATAGATGAAATCTCTAATAAATCAGAATTGATTGCTACACAAAAATGCATTTTATTGTTGGTTGTATTGGGAAAATTTCCATATTGAAATACTAAACTGCCCAGTGCAGAAAATGTAGATGTTGAATCGCCATGTTGAATCTGACCGGCGCACCAAACGTCAACTGTTCCTCCACTTGCGGATTGCGTTTCATCACTGATTGAATTACCGTCTTGTAATCAAACCATGGCTTTAAGTTTTATTTGCAATTCTTGAACGTAGAACGTTTGGAGTTCTGCAATTATTATATGTTTGTTTGAAGAATACAATTTCATTTTCATATGAATACTGCCTGTTTAACAATTTGCAATTCAATTTTAAATTTGAGTGGCTCAGGCACGGTTGGATTTTTGTAAGCTTTCATGTTTTTTTTCCGTTTATTCTGCAGCTCTGAAACTTTGGTACTTGTTTGTATGATAAATCTAATCAATAGAAGAGTATTAATAATAACTATCGCGTGTTTTAGAGGAAACTGCTGTCGTTACATTACTACTAGATGGGGTGAAAAGTAACCTCCTTGACCGCCAAAATGCGATGTTACTGCAAAAAAGGTAAAAGTGTAAAAGCTGATTGTTTTGACGTGTTTGGCATCATGTTGAATATTGATAAAAACGATTTTCTCTCTCTCATAAAACATTATTTCCCGGCGTCGGTGGTGCAGTGGTGAGCGTGACTGCTACTAGCACCCCAGTGGGTCTGGGTTCAATCCCAGTCGGCGTCGGTGGTTTTTCTGAGGCGAAAAAATCTGGTCACGTCTTCCTTCGGAAGGTAAGTAAAGCCGTTGGTCCCGGCTCATATTCATGAGTCGTTAGGTAGGGTCCAGGTGGTGGAGTCGTCTTCCTGGCGTCGGTGATGTAAGGAAACAGGCCGACGTAAAAATAAAAAATAAAAAATAAAAAAATAAAACATTATTTTTTGAGAGGCAAAACGGCGAAGGAAACAAAAGAAAAGTTGGATAAGTATTATGGGGCAAATGCTTCGTCAGATTACAAGTTCATGAAATGGTGTTGGCTGGCACGAAAAGTGAAGGTACGTGAGCTATCAGATGCCAAAAAGATTAGTATTAAGCGCACACGCCATAATTTGGGCGAGATTCTGCATATGAAAAAGTTATCCTGCCACTGAGTGCCACGCATGCTCACTCCTGACCAAAAACAAGAAAGCGAGAGCACTTCGAAACAGTGTTTAGACTTGCTGATGCGGAATCGGAAGGACTTTTGGTGTCAATTGGTAATTGTTGATGAAACCTGGATCCACTATTACACACCAGCGAACAGAATGAGTACCCGTCAATGGACTGAAGCCAGCAAACAGAATTAATAATTTGGACTGAAGCCGGCCTAGGGAGGCTCGATGGGTCGAAAAGATTTTGGCCTCGGTTTTCTGGATTGTCATGGAATACTCTTCGTGGACTACCTCGAAAAGAATAAAACCATCAACAGCGAGTACTACTGTGCATTATTGGAGCGATTGAAGGCCGAAATCGCTGCAAAACGGCCTCACATGAAGAGAAATACAATTTTGTTTTAGCAAGACAATGCGCCGGCGCACAAGAGCATCACAACCACGGCTAAAATCAAGGACTTACGGCTCCACATCCACCGTATTGACCCGATTTGACTCTCTCGGACTATTATCTGTTCCCAAACCTCCAAAGATGGCTCATCAATAAAAAAAATTAGCTCACGCGAGGAAATCATCGACGCCGCGGAGGAGTATTATGCAGACCTTCCGGCAAATTACTTTTCGGACGGGATCAAGAAGTTGGAAAATCGATGGGATAAGAGTATTGAGCTAAAAGAGGACTTTATTGAATAAAAAAAAAAAAAAAACATTTATAATAACTTTACTTATTACCCCACCTAGTAATTACTACCCCACCTAGTAATTATGTTTTTATTGCGTAAAGTACGGTAATTAAAATGTTTTGAAATTGGAAAGATCCTCCCATCATCATTTTCGTAAGTAAGCTTTTATTCGTTTAGTAAACATGGATTTTGTACATAGAACAAATGTCTCGTATATTGAATGAAACATTCATATTGCTTTTTATCTCGTGAAATGCTATCACTACACCTTCTTGTGTAATGCACGAAATGAATTTCGTTAAGACCAGCCAATCGCTGTTTCTCTTCTATCGTACTCATGCGTTATCATGGGCAGGAATAATTTAGTTATCCTAAAATAAAAATTAAAGCTCTGTCGAGAGTTACGAATTCATGCTCATCAATCAAGTATCTTCTTACGAGTCACCATGGCCTAGTGAAATCAACCACGGATGCAGTAACAGTTTTTCCCAAACATACAGGATCGAATCCCATATCAGAAACTTAAAAACAAAAACGCTGAATAACTCCACGTGGTTGCGCTTTTTTGACGTAGGACTTACGTCTCTCTTTTCTATTCCTGTATAGGGGCAACGTTCTAAAATTTCTGAAATCGCAAGCGTTACGCGGGTTTGGAGACTTCGAACGATAATATCTCCTCTCTGGCCCACAGAAATTTTACCGATAAGTATTTCATACGCAAGGTAGAATATCAAAGCTGAATCCCTGTTGCAAACTTAATTCATAACGTTTGTTTAAACTAATTAAAATGTACTTAAAAGAAAAATGTCTAAACGCACAAAGCTATTGGTCGAAAATGACATCATGTTTGCGCCTCGCTCTGATTGGTTCATACTGCCACAGTTACCGTGCCAGCGATTATCAAACATGTGGGGACGACCGACCAATTATCAGTTCTCGCTGTGCATCCGCATGCGACAGATGTGTTTGCAGAGCACGTTGGTAGAAAACGCCGCTCGTGAACACAAGAAGACCAGACCAAGAAGAATCATCCACGTCACCTGCAGCTAGCCATCCGCAACGACGAGGAGCTGAACAAACTTTTCTCCGGTGTGACCATTTCACAGAGTGGTGTCCTGCAGCCCAAGAAGACTGAAGAAAATTTCAATTGCGAACCATGTTATCAACTAAAATCCGTCCTTTTCAGGACGATCAAATCAAGTTGCCAACTAAAAAGTATGTTTGATAGAAATTTCTCTTAAGCTCATCGAAATTTTCATTGCCACGCACCGGCTCAATATGGCGTTGAAAAAGCCGCGTCCCGGAGAAAATGGCCAATTCAATCGCCCACATCATCTTCGTGGTCAAGTGGTTAGCGGCGTCGCTGATGTCGATGATCAGTGAGAACAAAAATAGAACACTTGACGGCGACATTACAACAGTTGCCAATAGCGTTGCACTATTTTGTGCTATCGACTCATCCATATTGTATATTGATATGTTGATAATGATTGAATAAGGACACTACAGCGAGCGAAGTTTGTTTCGAGCTATTTGTGCCTGCAAGTCGCTTGCACACATGTGCATAGCTTCATTTGTACCATAAAACGCTTTGTGGATCAAAATGGGCAAAATTGCCTTTTCTGAAGCATGCGGATTTCTCAAGATATGATAGCAAAAACTGCAATTGCATTTTTTTGCCACCTTCTCAACTTTTGGGTGTATGATCATTGTTCAGTCTGTACAATCTACAGTTGAAGATGGTGTAAATGCCCATTTTTATCGTAATAGTACGTGCTGCCAAACACTCAGGCCGTCCTGCAGCTCAAGAAGACTGATAAGAACATTTTAATCGCGAACCATGTTCCCTCCGTAAACACAGGACCCATGTAAGACTAGCAAGCACGTTGGACATTCAACAAACAAACTATCATTAACAGTTCATTCGAGCCGAACTGCAGTTTCTATAAATTTTCGTGGAGAACCAATAGCGGAAGAAGAACCGGAGCCTCACTCACCAATATCGTAGGGTTTCATGGTTCATTAGACTGAATAAAATATAGTTGAAATTTATCAATTCGATGATATTAATTTCTTCACATCAACAAGCAGTTCTACGTCAACTTTGCAGTTATATATCTGACATAACTCATTCTTTCGTTTTTTCAATTACATTTCGAGTCGATAAAGTAGATCTGTCTGTCATTCAATCAACCACCAGAGTGACGTTTCTTTTTAATTTGTAACAAAATATACGGAGCTCTTTGTATTGTTTTCGTACAATGCACGAGTGTTCTTTCTGTGTCAACAAATGCTTCGTGCTTTCGACAGTTGCACGTATGCCATTAATTACGAAGGTATCTTCATAAATACAACAAATCAGTTTCGTTGCAGAAAACAACGAATAGATTTGTTAGTTCTACCTGCAATTTCGTAATATAAATTAAAATTCATTTTCAGTGTGTCGATAAACGGAATATGAGTCGTCAAATAGCTGACTCATCGAAATGTTTTCGTTAAGCCAAGTTTCGGAAAGCGCGTAAACGTCATAGCAGCCAGCAAGATAGTTGTGGATCCGACCAGCGTTTTGCTAATTCAACCGGATATTCGAGGAGGTGGGTGCAACATTACTTACTTGGGGTGCACTCGAGCTATGGCGTGCAGCTTCGAAGACCATATCGCTAGCACAAGATTCAAGGCTGGGACGACTTGGATGGCAGGAACGTGTAAACTGTGATAGTTGTGCGGTGACAGCAGACGGCTCGACTGTGCTAAGCGTCCGGCGTCCCGGGTCTAATGACGGTGACCTAGGTTGATTTGGCGAAATACACGAAAACGACGTTTGGTACAAAATACTGAAAGCCGAAGAATCATTCGAATAAGCAGCGTACTTTCCTGTAGGAGGGGCGGAAGATCCCGTCTCCCAACTCAAACGCAGGGCCGGAACGGCTGTTATTTACTGGAGGGAAGGGCTCGACTGCAGTAAGAGGGATACGCACTTCCTTTGGGCTTGTGGCAAGTGTGCGTTCCGGTGTAGAGCAAGATGAAGTTGGTGGCCGCTTACTCCATTAAAACAGTTACTTCCATAGAAGGGCTCAGCAGGTCGTTGAATACCGGTGGGCTCAGCCTGGGAAGAATTGGGAAACGGAGCACCTTCGCGAAACACGGAAACACGGAAAAAGCGCTGGAACACGGAAGTTCAACACGCAGAGAATTATTACAAATCGATGAATGCTTGTCTGAGCGAAGAGGTTGCGAAACCCGTCCACCGAACTCGACCGCAGGGCCAGAACGACTCTGATGGCAGGAAAAATAACGGCTTTGAAGGCAGGATAGAATACAAATAGCACGACTGGGTCGAGTGGCTCGGGGTCTCCCATCATGCGACAGGCGATGCGTTCTGGGAAGATTGCAGCAAAGGTGAAGGTCATCGGAGGTTCGTTTCTTATAGAGAAAAAACGGCGACGGGGTTTGATGTTAAGACCCGGTAATATCACTTCGTCATATGTCGATAAATAAATAAATGAATAAATAAGTAAGTGCACGATTCATATTATCATAATTAATCATTAATAAATAGGTAAGTAAATTTTTATTTTATTCTATTTTATTTTATGTTTTTGATGTATAACGGGGCGTTGCGCCAATTCACTAGTCTGAGTTCAAGAACTCAAACCTTACATAATACACCAGGGGATAGTTAACTTGGCTTCGCACCATTTCTACCCATGCGGGTTTTGAATTTTGCCGGATACACTATTGGTGCCCACTAAAAATGTACATCAATATTGCAACATAGACCACGGGATTGGCGTAGGGTAGGAAAATTGTTCGTTTGTAAGGCTGTAGGAAGAAAAAGGTCATTTACTTTGTCAAATCAATTCAACCGGCCAAACTGTGAAAAAGTACCTGGCAAACATGTACATACATGCCAGGAAGCGGAAGTCGCGTCCACTGGTTTCGGAGCTGCAGGCAATGACGCAGCGGCAGCGGCTGAATAAGATGGTCAACTCGATTTTCCCGGCGAATCGCGACGTGGCGGCTGTGATGGACGACGAGACCTATCTCACCCTGGATGGCAACGACTGGCAGGGCACTTCGTATTTTACTTCCCCCACGAAGGAAGTGAGCTCCGAGGTGAAGTTCATTTCATCACACCAAGCTCCCCAAGAATGTGCTGCTGTGGCTGACAATCAGCGAGAAGGGGATGTCACAGCCGCTCTTATTTCGCTCCGGACTGGTCGTGAACGGGGAAATTGATAGTACGAAATTCCTGCCGAAAGTTGCGTCGTTCATCAAGAAATACCATAAGGGCGAAGGCTTGGTGTTCTGGCTAGACCTGGCGTCGGCCCACCTGCGAACCCGCCCAACGTACCCCATCGAGAATTTCTTGGCTAACTTGAAGCGTAAGATCTACTTCAACAATTTTGTCGCGAAAACTGAGGAGGAATTGATAAATAAAACGAAGAAAGAACTCAAAAGCATGCCTACACGCATGTTTTCGTCCGCCATGGCAAATGTTCCGGTTAACTGCCGGAAGGCCGCTCGCAAGGGCGTAGAATTTTTTTGCAAGTAAGCTTAAATAATTACCTTCCATGGGAAATTTATCAAAAGCAATTATCTGTCTTAGCTTTTTTTTATCACCATCCGAAAAAAGTCAATTTTTTTTAATGCAAACGTTATCAAAGATTATATAAGCAAAATTGCCTCACGATAAAAGACGTCGATACAAGTATAGTTAAGAGTGTATCGAAAAGAAGTTAGCAACATTGATTTTAGAATAAAAAAAAGAAAACCTTTTTTTGTGCTAACACCGTTTATATTAATAAAAATCTTGGTTTCTCTAAACGCTCGCACTTTGGACTTGACATTCTTCGTTAAATACTGCACAGTTGCTTTTGCAACTTTCCTGGTGGCTGCTGTCCAGTTTTTCTGGAGTTTTTGCATGTTTTGGGACACTGTACCCTCCTTCCGGAAGTGTCGCTTCACAATTGCCAAATACCAGTCAGTTGGCCAAAGATCCGGACAGTTCGGCGGGTTGATGCCCTTTTTCACGAATTGTACAGTATTGTTTGCCAACTACTGTAGAACCGACGTAGCGTAGTTGGCGGAAGCCAATTATGCCCAGAAGAGATGAGGAGCCTTATTCATTCTGTATAGTGGCAGCAATCTCTCCTTCAAACATTCTTCTTCGTACCCTTAATTGTATCCTTCGTGAAAAAACCACAGGTATAAACAGTTTGCTGGGCCGGCTCCTTATGCACAAATTCTCTATCCCCAGCTGGTCCACCGATTTCGTATAATACTGCGGTTCGAGAAGCGCTCACGAAACTTCCTTGCCGTAGGTTTGGTCTTCGAGAACGATACATCCGGTTTCCTGCCGGATCGCGGCAAATATTTCACGGAAAGGTTCTCACCGAACATTTCAAATAGGTTTTTGACACTGGTGTGGTTCACTTTCACCCGTTTTGCGATTTGGTTGTACGTTAAACCCTTTTCTGAGCACCACATGTGCAAAATTTTCTTTTTGAATTACTGTTTGAATGTTCTCTTTGCAGTTCGTGCAATTTGAAAAAAAAAATTGACGCATAACCATCTGATTTCTATATTTCTATACATCATATATTTTTTGGCAAACTTTGACATCTTCTACTTTCTCACGTCCTCAGGGACATCGAATTTGCAGTGGAGCAGTGGAAAACTGGAGCCCCGGAAGCTGCCGGAAGTCTGCTTTTACATACGTCTCATCATCCATAACGATGCAATGTGGTTTCGCCAACATCTGGGTGTAGAGCTTCCGTGCACGTGTTTTACCTACCGTATTCAGCCGTTCATCGCGATTAGGCGCCTTTTGGACTTTGTACGTGTGTAGGCCTTCACGTTTTTTCGCATCTTGCCCGAAAGTTTTGGTTAGATTCAGTTTCTTCGCCACATATCGAACTGAACTGTTGGGATTCCTCTTGAAAGCTTGAACTACCCGCTTGTGATCCTTAACACTATACGGAGATCCATTTTTGCCACTTTTTTCTTTCCGATCGATGGTCAATCGTTCGTGGTGCCGATTTAAAACACGAGACACCGTAGAATGTACCATTCCCAGCTTCCTGCGCAAAATTTCATTGCGCCGCTGCTGTTCTTCCGACTCCATCTTCGATTGTACATCTGCTAGTGAAACTTGCACAGCGTAAACAAATATACATTGAACTGATTCCACCCAAAATTTCAATAGAAAATACCCAACGGGTAAAAAGTTACAGCCATTTAAAAGTGTCGCAATTTGATTCCGTGCAACCTCTACAAACTATTTCCGATTTTTCAACTATGTTTGTATGATCAAATGCAACATTTCGACTACTCGAAATACTGTACTTAACCATTGATCATCATCTCAAAATTATAATATTCATCGATAAAAACTACTGGAGAATTTTCAGAAGCGCTTTTGGGCTACATTACCATTTCCAAAATGGTAAAGAACAAGACCAGCCCTGGGACCTGCTAGTTGAAGTTATAAAGGGTGTCCACGATGAAATTGCCACACACAAAATTGATTCGCAAAATTCGAGTTTTCATCCTATTGCCATCAAATTTTCAGGGATTGAGAAATAACTATTAAACTTCATTTTACCATTTTACTCGTTTTTTATTTACAGTCCATACGCAAATGCCCGCAAAAATCCTATTTCCATCAAATTTTTAGGGATTGAGAAATAACTATTAAACTTCATTTTACCATTTTACTCGTTTTTTATTTACAGTCCATACGCAAATGCCCGCACCTTGGCCTTAACCCCGGCCATAAGATTCTGCACAACCTGTGAATCAACCGTTTTTTGCATGTAAACCCATACTTTCTTCAGTTCCTCGACTGTCTTCACTACCTTAGGTCGTTTAAGAAGGTGCTGCTTCATAATCGCCCAGTACTTCTCGATGGGGCGGAGCTCCGGAGTGTTGGGAGGGTTGAACATTTTCGGCACGAAATTGACCTTATTGTCCGCATACCACTTCAGCACGTTCTTGGAGTAGTGGCATGAGGCCAAATCCGGCCAGAAGATTGTTGGGACGTTGTGGGCCTTCAGGAGAGGAAGCAGCCGCTTCTGGAGGCACTCTTTTATGTACACCTGTCCGTTCATTGTGTCCTGGGTCACGAAAGGTGCACTCCGCTTCCCGCACGTGCAGATGGCTTGACAAACCAGGAATTTCTTCGCAAATTTGGACATCTTCTGAGTGCGGACATGCTCCGGAACGCTGAACTTATCCTTGGCCGTGAAAAACAGGTTGCCGGGGATCTGTTTGAAGTCGGCCTTCACATATGTTTCGTCATCCATGATGCAGCATTCAACTTTCGTCAGCATGTTGAGGTACAACTTCCTGGCACGGGTTTTGGCGGACTTGTTCTGCTTCTCGTCGCGATTAGGGGCCTTTTGTACCTTGAACGTTCGAAGCCCAGCCTTAGTTTTGGCCTTCTGGACAAAACTTCGGCTTAGGTGCAGCTTCTTAGCCACATCCCGAACGGAGGCGTTCGGATTTTGGTTGAAGGCCCCAACTACGCGTTTGTGATTTTTGGTGTTGTACGGAATACTTTTTCCTTCACTTCTGGGCTTCCGATCGGTGGTCAACCGTTCCTCGAACCGTTTAATCACTCGCGACACCGTGGAATTCGCGATTCCCAACGTTTTAGCGATGGAACGATGCGAGAGATCCTTGTTCTCGTGATGAATGCGCAAGATTTTATCACGCACGAGCTGTTCTTTCGACTCCATTTCCGCGAGTTTTGATCACAGGACTTTAAAACTTGCAGGATGTAAATAATGCACTATGAACTAAATCCACCCAAATTTTCATTAAATTCTACCCGACGGTTAAAAAGTTAGAGCAATTTCATAGTGTGGCAATTTCATCGTGGACACCCTTTACTACCATAAGATTTTGTCAGTGCCCAGGGAATAAATAGGTTGAAAAACTCATAAAGAAATAAAAATATAATGTTTGAATGTAAATGTATAGTAAATGTATTTATTTGTTGTTTGAGGAAAAAGTTAACTTAATTTATGAATTAATAATATAAAATCCGTCGACTCTGTTGACGAATGTACATTCTGAATTGAGGCCATTTTCAAACACAAAAACCCCACATTTATATTTTCGCATATATTAAATGGATATTTGTGAAATATTTACTCTTCCAAAATTAAAGTGGGACTTACTGATCCTGGCAAATACATATTTAAAGCATATTTTTGATAAGTTGAAAGATAAGTCTTGCTAATGTTCCTTATCTGATGTAGATAAGTTCCTCACGTAGGAAAAGTCGCCAGCATATCTTAGCGGTCCCGAGGGCACGTTACAAATACAATAAACTACAAAAGCCAGCAAACACTACTTCTTCTGTCGGTGGATATGAAGGTTTTAAATAATTCGCAACGGCAAAGTTCGGGAATCTCAATTTTAGCAAAAACAATAGACATTAAACTGATAAAATACTTCCATCGTTTGCGGGCCTTCGATAAAAAAAGCCCTCAACGGAAAAACCACCATATAGCAAAATGCTTCAGAAGAAACGCGATAGTCACACAATTTAGGAAACATTCGGTTACCCTCAACGTAGTGGAGTATACTTCACTGTTGTACACACCCTCGTAAAATTTTAAATATCACTTTATTGGAATCAAAAATATTTTTTATTAAACTGATAAAATACTTTCTTCGTTTGCGGGGGCGCAGCTTCGATAAAAAAAAACAGAAAAAAACGGAAAATCCACCATAGCACAATGCTCCTGAAGAAACGCTATAGTCATACATTTTAGGAAACATTCGATTGCACTCAACGTAGTAGAGTACACTCCATGTATTACATAGACTCGTAAAATTTTAAATATCGCTTTATTCGAGTTGAATAGTTAAAAAAATGTTTGGATGGACTCTCAAGGCAAAAAAATGTCACTTTCAAAGCAGCGCCTGCTTCTATAGTAAAATTGACGGTAAAAAATGCCTCAGTGACCCAAATATTCTTCCTTGAATTCATAAATAAGCATTTTTCTAGGACTAAGTTAACCCAGTGGAAATAGTGAATGCTCTCAAGTATGTATAATTAACGTTTAAATAAAGTGCCAGTCAGTTTTCTTTTGTGCTTTTTCTGCCTGTGTTGACCCCATTTTGTAAAGGACATCATAAACCCATAACAGAGAAAAGGATGTATGAATAACAAATTCTTGTAATTAAAAGAAGTCCACTGTATGTGTTCCCCAGCATCTGATCCAATCTCCATTCTTTTTGTGTATTCGGTTTACAGTTTCTTAGGTTAGCTTTCCTGAACAGCGCCTGCATGGTGGGAAACTATAAGAAAGCTCATGTGTGCAGCTAAGCACGATAACCTCAAACAATCGGTATAGTTCCAGTCGCCGTTGTTGTTGTCGTCAATGGCACAGTTACAAAGTGCAACATTGTGGGGCTTGGGGATGGCTGAGGAAAAAGCAATTATTATAACGAGTCAAGAACCAGAAGCTCACAGTATATGCGAATGCGCTCGAAAGAAAAAAGCCAGGCTAAAGAAGAACAGTCATAATAAAGTAATTACGGGTCATCTCACTCTCTCTTTTTTCGTGATTTACGTTCTTTCTAGCGTGGTTGCATTCAAGATGTAACAATAAACGCAATGCGCACTGGGTGAAAAAATGGAATATTTTTGAATTTTATCTCACCACTTTTCATCGAGGTCAAAAAAAAAATTATGACAGATTGTACTGAGTGAATACATTCAATAAAGAAACAGTTATTTCCCGAAATAGACAATAGGTGGTTAAAGCAAGCTGCTAAAAATTCGTCTGCATGGTTGAATCCTCTCTTAATGGTGATGATTGGGTTCCCTGTTTGGTCCAGGATTTTTTCGCAAAGGAACATTTCTAGACTCCCTTGGCTTAAAGTACAACAGAAATGGTCACAAAACAATACTAGTCCAATACTGTCACCTGCAATCTAAAGCGATGAATTAATAATTGTGGAAATACACTTGAAACGCTTAGTTCAGAAGTAATAAAAAGTAGTTGTACAATAAGTTTGAAATATCAAGAAAGACAGAAAAAATGAAGGAACGAAGCAAGAATGAAAGAAAGAAGAAAAGGATGCCAAGTCACCTTGAAATTTTTGCAGGCTGAGTCCCCAACTTAGGGCTAGTAGTTCAATCTAACGAGACACAATTAATAAGCTCCCCGATTTCTCATTAAAAAATAGTTTGAAACTCGTTATTCTTTAGTTTGTCAAGTCGTGAAGTCTCTAAAACGTGATTGTAAAAAAAATCACCAGCGGCGGTGAGACTTCTTTTTGGTGTGTAAGTGCGTGGGTTTGTGGGGGGGGGGGACACGGTGTGAGTGGAAGAGAGAGAGCGTCTCTAAATAGGTTGTTTTGTTTGTTAGTTAGTTATTACATTTTGATATGTAATATATTTTTTTTTTAACCGATTGGAAAGTTTATTTTTTATTATTTATTTTTTTTTTTTTTTTTTTTTTTTTTTTATTTTTTTTTTTATTTTAATAAATAATAAATTATTTGATTTTTTTTTGTTTTTTTTATTGTATAATTTCTATAGTATTTGTATTTTTCTGTTTTTTGTGTTTTGTGGGGGGGGTGAGGGTTGGAGTAACGTTTGTTTTGTCTTTGTTGGTTGTTTGGGTGGGGTGGGGGTGGGTCAAGGGGTGAGTCGCTCAGCACAATATCTCTTGTGTCTATTTTTTTTTAGTGTGCCATTAAGTGTTACGATGAGTCCTGATGCTCTGATCATGGTGCCAAAAGGTGCCCATATGTGCCACGGTAATTTGACAGTTCAATTGTTATGTTTTGGCTACGCATGGTAACCAGGTGAATAATTTGTTTTGCATTGCAAAACTTTTACTGCCGATTTGGGTCTTGGTAAATGTTTTTGTTGCGGAAACCACGTTATTGATGCTTTTGTGTTGAGATAACAACTTTCAGTGATGGATGGATAAAGAATGGAGCTCAAGATGCTAATCGCTGGAAGTAAGTGCGAGAATACTTATAAACTGTTGTGTATTTAAGATTAATAAATCCTCTTTCTCAGTAGTGCAGACGCTTGCGAAACAATGAACGAGACGCAACAATCTGAACACCCTTTAACTGGCTTCATATCTGTTCAAATCAAAATGGCACATTATTTTGGCAACTGTAGATCTTAGTTTTATTTGGTTTTATTATATAGGTTACTTGATGACTTTTACAGAAGGTTTTCTCAAGCTTTTTAACCTTGAACACAGAACAGGTCAAAGTGGATTTCGTCGTGTATTGTATCACCCACAGCATAAGAATCATCTGCAATAATATTAAGTAATTAATTGTAACCGTTTAATGTAATGCGCGTTTTCTACATACCATCATAATCTTCTTCAATCCTTTCTTCTTGCATGGTCTCTTTTCCGCTCGAATCATTTTTCATGTCATTCTCTGGACCACGCAATAGTTCACAAGAGATCATATCTGAGTCGTCAGGGGTCAGGCAGCAGAGGTTTTGCTTTATCAAAATATTTCAAAAATGGGGTTCAAAGTTTGCTCTAAAAATGTGCCTATAATTTAAGCTGCAAGGTGATATTATGTCGCGGCTTAATTGTTTATTCACTTACCTCATCCATTGTTCCAATCAAGATTACACCTCAACAAACAGGAAACTCAAAAGTTCTTTTATAATCAATTCTTTCTAACTTTTTTGTGTGGCGTAGCGAAACAAACAAATCGAAACAACACCACAAAAACTGCTAGGTTATATCTTCAAAAAATACAAATGTCAAAAGTGTGCCTCAGAGTGCCACACATGTTCCGTTATAGTTTAAATTTTTTAACCATGACGTGCTTGGCACATTGTTCTAAGCGACTCACCCCTTGGTCGGTATTGGTTGGAAATGGGGGGGGAAGGGGGGAGAGGGGGAGAGGTGGGGGAGTGGGGGGTTGGAGAGGGGGGGGGGGGGGGCGGGGGGGCGGGGACGGGGGGGAAAATGGGGGGGGGGGGGGTTTGGGGGGGGGGGGGGGGGGGGGGGGGGGGGGGAGGGGGGGGGGGGGGGTGGGGGTGTGATTTCGATCAGTTGAAAATAGTATTTGGAGAGGTTGATTGGAGCTTTCTCGCGAGGACCGCAACGATCGACGAAACATCTGCAGCATTTTACGACAAGCTCTTCGAAATTTGCAGCATTTTTGTACCGCGCACACGACGTGCGGTCAACTCGACTTTCAACAAACCGTGATGGACCTCTGAGTTGCGACATCTTCAGGAAGGCACGTAATCACTATTTTCTCTCGAAATCTCAAGCCGACAAAACCATTCTAAGAGAAGTGGAAGCAACATTCAAATCTGTTTTGCAATCCAATCACAACGACTTTTTATCCAGGATTCAAGCAGGCATCAAACGGGAACCAACACGTTTCTTAGGTTTCGTTAGAAAACTGAGATCCTCTGCAAGCATCCCCTGCAATATTACATATGAGAAGGCTCATGCTAGCTCTAACGCAGAAGCCGTTAACCTCTTCGCCGAATTCTTCGAGAATGTATTCAGTAAGTCGTGTCCTGTACCACGTCTCGATTGCTTTGCGCATATTTCTTCGCACAACATTAACTTTCCCGTCATCCAATTCTCTTCTGATGAAGTGCTGAATGTCATACACACTCTCGACTCCAAGAAAGGATTCGGAACAGACGGAATACCACCACTACTCCTGAAAAAGTGTGCTGTGGGTCTCGCAGCCCCTGTCACGATTTTATTCAACCGATCGCTTAGCGAAAAAAACATTTCTTTCCGTTTGGAAGACCGCTTCTATCGTTCCCATCCATAAATCAGGAAACGTCAACCGAGTCACAAATTATCGTGGTGTTTCCATTCTGTGTTGTTTGAGCAAAGTTTTCGAAAAGCTGATGCACAATGTCCTCTACACTGTAGCCGCACCATTAATTTCTGATAATCAACACGGCTTCATGAAACATCGCTCAACAACAACAAACTTGATGCGCTACGTTACCTCTCTGTCACGAGAGATTGAATTGGGAAGGCAAGTGGACGCGGTGTATGTCGATTTTGCTAAAGCATTCGACACAGTTCCTCACATTTTGATCATTGACAAATTCAAACGCATCGGCTATCATGACTGGCTAACGAAATGGCTCTTTTCATATCTCTCCGACCGCACAGCGCACGTAGTGGTCAATTCAAGATCAAGATCTCGTCGGCTCAACATCACATCAGGAGTACCCCAAGGCAGCGTATTGGGCCCGCTGTTATTTAACATCTTCGTTAACGATTTGTGCTTGTGCCTCTCGTAGTTCAAACTATCGTTCGCCGATGATCTCAATTTTTTTCGTGTAATACGTTCTCCACGCGACTGTGTCGCTTTACAAGAGGATATTAACACATTGTTAATTTGGTGTATCGACAATGGCATGCGTGTTAATAAAGATAAATGCAAAGTTATATCCTTCACTCGCTCCAACAATCAGCACCAGTACAGCATGGGGTCTGCGCATCTGGATCGTGTGGCTTGAATCTGCGACCTGGGAGTTACCATCGATGCCAAGCTACAGTTCAATCAGCATGTGGGAATCACGACTGCTAAAGCCTTCTCAGTGTTAGGGCTAATCTGACGGCACGCCTTTGAGTTCACTGATATCTATGCTTTGAAATCACTCTATTGCAGTTTGGTGCGGATCATCCTTGAGTATGCGGCCCCCGTTTCGTCTCCTTATTATGTGGCACCCATTGTTTCCATTGAACGCGTACAGAGCAAGTTCGTTCGTTTCGCACTTCGTTCACTTCCTTGGAATGACCCGAACAATCTCCCTCCTTACTCGGACCCTTGCAAACTGATAAGTTTGGATCTACTGACTGACAGGCGTGTTAAAATGCAGCGTCTGCTGGTCTTTGACATCCTAATCGGCGTTATTGACTGCCCTGCGCTGCTTGAGCAGATTTCACTGAACGTTCCTCCTCGTCGACTTCGAAATTATCCGATGCTTGCTGTTCCTTATCACCGCACTAACTATGGATATAATAATGCTGTATGTGACGAATTCGACTTTGATATATCCATAAATGTTTTTAAAAATCGAATAAGTAGAATTGTTTAGACTTTAAGTTATTGTTAACTAGTATTAAGTAGTTCAGTCTGTACGATTGTTTTCATCGAAGACGGTGATAATAATAAATAAAATACATTAACTAGCAGCATTAGCTTGATCAGTTAACAGTCATTAGCAGATAATTGATTTCAATTATCTGCTAATAACTTGCGAATGTGACGCTTGTATTGCTGGCTAATGCACAATGTTAGCAAAGATGTGAATGGGCCATACCACAGTTACAAAATTGACCGATCAAACTTGGACCATTGAAAACCCCTTCTTTTTTAGGACGACCTATTAGATTTTCTCAGCTTAAAAGATTGTTCGATTGGAATTCATCTAACATACCCTCTGTCGTTTACCTTAAATTTTGTGTACAATTTCAAACACGGCTCGGAAATTTAAACGGTCTCTATATTATTCTGCAGCGCAAATATAAAGCAAGCTAATGTCAAGAGTAGCATGTCAAATAGATATTTTACAAATAGCGACCGTAGCAAAATACTGAAACAATTGAAAAAAACGCTTATAACTATATTAATCCTCACTAAATAATTCCCGATAGTCAGCGGATGTGCTATTACGGTGCGGAAATCACAGGGAAGATCAAGCATTGCTGGGTCAAGTGTATCGAGCTAAAAGGAGACACCTTCCCGCAAATCGATAAAGGAGGGGAGCAGCAATTGGTATATGTTGGTCTCGCCAAAGTATCGTCTCTCGGTGGCCTATGTACCTATCATACAGTCAAAGGTAAGCATCGAAATACGCAATGGCTTCTCGTTTCTTTGATGCCCTGGATAGTATCTATCGGGATACTAAAACGTCATCAGCATTTCCAAGTGGATTTAAGTCAGCAAAATCTTTGGCCCTTTTCAGGGCCACCAAAATTTCAAGAAAAGAGTTCCAGCACAAAATAATTAAGCATTAGAAACTAGGTGAAATCTCGTATATTAAACAGGTCTCTTGCTCGATTGGAATGGCTTTTTGCAAGGCTTTGATAGATGTAGCCTTTATCCTAAAAGCTCTTTAAAAATAATAACATTCATTACACATTGCTACGTACACGGAAAGAAAATTCCATATTGTATGTAATAAGCAAACTCCATATATTTTGCATAATGTGTATGTGTCTTACTCATAAGGTTTCTCAATCGTCTCGAATTAACTTCATACCATAGACGTATGCATTTCATGAGCAACTTAAAATACTCTTTATCTATCAATAAATAGTTTTTATTGAAAATCGAAATGTGATGATGATTGATTTTATGATTATGTAATACTATCATCTATTGTAGCAAGGTAACTTTCCATAGCAGTGGAATAATTTTGGGAGATCGACAGGTGGATGAGTGATCAGCAGGTACTTCATGTGGACCAGAAAATTTAATGAGCAAATTCCCCCACAAACATATTAATAAGTACAATTCATATAAATTAAACGGCAACCAATGTGCGTGTATTTTTAAGAACATA
>JAHHFK020004501.1:0-124686 GCA_024533555.2 Aedes koreicus
CAATTAAGTCACAATCAAGTCACTGTAACCAAATATGACGATTTTGTGTTGCTTGGGATGTTTGTCAGATTGCTCCTTTGCCTAAATGAAAAAGCCAAACTACGCGAAGTTGCCTCGATTTTGTAACAAGTTGTAGCAAATAAGCGTAAAAAATTGACATCCATGAGAAAATAGTTATATTATATAATAGTTTTTAAATAGTAACGAGTAACAATTTTATTACAATATTTTTCCTTTAACCAAGAACCCAACCTATGTAGCCTAAAGTATCTAAAAACTCCAAGCAGCACACAACAGTCAAAACTGGTTTCAGCAGCTCTATTGTGACTTAATTGAGTCACAGAGCAGTCACCTTTACTGGTTTGAAACAAATATGCTACTAGGGAAATATCTCTTAATCTGTAATGTTAGCTATTAGATAAGCAATGATTGATTTTTTTTCCCGCTAGCTGAAAGTTGAAGAAGCAATGCTCAATAAAATGTTCAGTTCTTGGTTAATCAAAAAACTGAATATTCAAACCTATGCTATAGCTTTCAGAAGCCAAATAATACTAGATTAAGAAACACAGTTGATAGTTAGAAAGAGTATCAACGAAAAATATTTATTTGAACTATTCATGGCATGGATCGAACCGCCCCGTTACCCCGCTTTCCCCGTTTTAGGGTACTGTAGTTTCGTATTATTGAGAATATATGTTGATCATATCTTACAGTTTGATTCAGCGTGTGAGAAGCAGAACAGCAAGCTAGTCAGAGCGAGAAGTTGCAGTTGTCTTATCCTATTCAAAGAATTTATCCGTTTTTATGAGCATGAGCAGGATAATGAGCATGATTAACCGCCCGAAGTTGTTATTCCGTTACTGCCAGTTCAGCTGTTATTACTCAGAAGATCAACAGATGATGCAAACATGGTCAATGTGTAAAACTGGTGATCCCAAACTAAGGCAATACCGGCGCTGGCCTCGCCCGAATGCAGGCCAAATAAGGAAAGGGTAGGAATGCGTTAACGTTTATTTGGACGTTTTATTGGAAGCCGAGACCACCGCCGCACTTCCACGAGAAATCACTGGGATTTTGGATAACAAGATTGGGTGGCAGCAGGGTTCGTTTTGGTTAACAATAAGCTGAATTCACGCTTCGTTTAGTAAAATATTTAAATACTAGTACCGATTTCTGATTTGAACCGATTTAAACCAACAGTAAGGATGCTATTGGGGCCACACACAAAGTTTAATGGTGTTTTTTCATTGAAAAAACAAGGTGATCTTTTATAATGTTGGAAATCCGATTTGATCTAAGTTAAACCAATAATAAGGATGCAATTCGAGCCACTCACAAAGTGTAATGGTGGTTTTCCGTTAGGAAAACAAGGATAATTTTATGAACGCTTGAGAGACGCTTTGTTGTTCTCTTACTGTGCTCACTCGATCACTCGTTACACCGAATTATAGATAACCGAAACAACATGAAACGCGCCATGCTCGATAGGAAAATAGTGCGTAATAAAGCACCGACACAACCTTTCACAGCCGATGCTCGAACCAAACTCTTTTTTCGTAACTTACAATTTTGACTACTGTATTCTACAATCTATTGCACTACTGTAACTAATAACTGTATCAATCAAGTTGAAGTGTCTAATGAACAATCTATGCTAATCCATTAAAAATTGCAATTGAGGGATTTCGTAAAAATAAGAGTCCGTAGATGCATTTTGTGCCTTCTGGTAACTTTATGTTTCTATTGATATCCATGCTCATCGGTTTAATACCAACCGGGAGAGACTTGGCCTTATACAAAAGGATTTCATTATCTCCAGTCCGCTCAACCAATCGCAACGTTTTGTGATAGATTGGACGGATTATTATAATTTGAGATAACTCCATGTAGATGTCATCCAAGTTTGGCAGATCGACAAGCAATCGGTGGAGAGTTTAGAGGAAGACCGGAAGAATAAGCGATGGTTCTGCGCGTGTTTATAAACAGAAGAACCTTCATAACAAAACGAATCATCGGGTAAAATACATTCATAAGCACTCGGTTACTATTTTGCATGACAAAGGCATAAAACAAGAATAATGGAAATTCTTCAATCAAATTCACACCACTACAAGTCGAGAACACTCGTATGAACTAAGAGGAAAGCTACTATCAATGTCGATGTTCATTACTTCTCATTCCTAACTTGATTTCGAAAAAGTTGCTCTGCTGGAGAATTTAGTGCACAATGTGGAAATTGCGCAACAATTGTTTTTAAATTATAAGCAGTCTAAAGCAGTTATTTGATTCATTTTATCCAGAAGCACCATAAATGGGCATTCGAAAGTTTTTCAAAAGTAAGTATAATATTTTCCAGCATGTAATTAAAAAAAAACAAGCAAACAAAACAAAACGAATGTTTTTTCATGCAGCTGAAATAATCACGAATAGAAAAATATGCAAAATGGTGGTATTTCTCGAATTTGAACAACAATTTTAATGTAATTCAATGATACAGCGTTTTGGTTTCATACTACTCAGATACACATGATTGCTACATATACCGTGTTTCGACAGAACGTGTTTCAGTTGGATCATATCAGATAAATCGGTTCAAATTTCAAAAGGGGTGGGTAATTTTTAAATGGGGAGGGTGGACATATGAATTTCTTTTCGTCATTGATGAATAAAATTTCTTAAATTATTTACTAACTACTCGTGTGTTGAGAATGCAAGTAGCAACAATTCAGCACAAAAAACACAGCTTGCTTACATTTGTGACTTACGTCGTTTTAAAAGGTTATGTTTGATGTTCCTGTTTAGAAAATATCAGATAAAATAATTATACTAAAGGTGAGCAAAGGGGACACAAACCATAAGCTATAAACCACCAAAACTCAAAATGTATGTTTGTTAAAGCTAATCACTTATTATTTGAACAACCATTAAAAAAATATAATCTATTCAAACGGTGTGAGCATGGTGAGTAAAAAACGGTGTTTCTTCTGTGTTGCTTTGGGTGAGAGGGTCGCGGATGAAAAGTACATTTTCAGTACAAACTGAAAAAATTCGGTGGTTATTCTATACAAAAATCCAAATGACCCGTTAAATGTTTGGCATTCATGTGGTTTGATTTAAAAACATGGGAAAAATAAAAGTTTTTAAAATCGTTTTTTTTTATTAAAAACTAGAATTGTTTAATTTGTGAAAGGGGTATTGTAAATATGGGTGAGAGTAGAGAGAACCCGTAAGTATGAGGTGTGGAAAGAATGCCGGGTTACAATATGGGAGGTATTGCTACTCTCACCGTACACGAAAACTGTTGAGCAACGACTCACTCGGTCCTTTCTTGTTTACCGTTTCTTCTTGTGCCTACTTTCGTTCACTGAGTTATCACCATGTCCAACCAACCAAGCGACACTCACCAATTCTTCTCTTCTGCGCGAACATTTATTCCGAATATTCGCAGTGAAGTCTTCTGAACGAAGCAAACGAATCGTTTTATTAGAAAAAAGAAAAGAAAAGAAAAGCAGCGGATGGATGAGAAGCAGGCCCTGCAAATTCTCCATACTGTGAGTGTGTGTTTGTTTACACAAATGCATTATTGATTTATACATATCAAGCTGAACCACATTAGGTCCAAAGTAACATTGAGAAATTCTCTTCGTCAAGCTTGTCTATTAAACAATTTGTTGATGTTTTCTACGTATTCAATCCTTAATTACACTCTATATTTCCACACTGTGTGTTGAAAATTCTTGAACATGGTTTTAGTCGACGAAGAGAGTCTCCCAATGTTACTTAGGACATTGTTACATTGTTCAGCTTGATATGTTAAAGTGAGGCACTACTACGACAGCGGTCAAATTTCCGGCTTTCACAGCCAGTCGTTTAAAGAATAAATTGAATTAGATCTAACGTGATTTCTCATTTGTTTATTTATAACAAAGTAGTATCCATTTGGCTATATATATAAATAAAAAGAGATTGATAAAGGCAAACATATTCTAGTTTGAATTGGGCACAAACATCGTATTAGTTTGATTTGACTACCTATGGTGGTTAAAACAAACTAAAATTCTGAGTAATTGTTTCGGGAATTTAGCAGTTAAGTTCAACTGTCGTCCGTTTGAATTTATCATTATGATGGTTGTTTCATTATGACAGCTACGAAAACAAACAGATTTGTTGGTTGATTCTACCAACGCTTATGATTTTTTTCAAACAAATTTTAGTATGATATAAACTGAATTGCTGTTTGAAACAAACAAACGAAAACGGTTGAAACAACAAACATTTCCGTTTTCAATCAACTAAATTTCTTTTGTAATTTCAATTATTTGAAATTAATGCTAACAAACATTAGGAAAGTGCACATTTACATTTTTTAGACTACTTTTAGTCTAAGAGAAATCTACAAATGATAATGCGAGCCTTTCTATTATTTTCAGGTTTTTTAAATAAAATATTAAATTTTCACCTGTTGTTGAGTGACAGCGCCAGAGCATGCAGCGGGACCGGATGACGGAAAATGAAATAAACCAACAAAATAGTTTGTTTCAAACTAAATTTTTAGTTATATTTTCGCCCAACAAAATATCAGTTTGGTTTAACCGCCGCTTGGGTTGAATCAATCTAAAATTTTAATTTGTTCCCCTCAGTCAACGCTACCTGTATTTTCGTAATAATAATCCCCTTTCAAGGTGGAAACAACAAAAATATTAGTTTAGAACAGCCATAATTTCTGTAGTATTGTTGTAATATAGTTAGGTAGAAACAACCAACCTGGCTGTTTGTTTCAAAACAAAATCGGTGGTTTAAAACAACAAATCGGACTTCTGAAACAACTAGTTTTTTTTTTAGTTTAGATATCAACAAACAAGTTTGTTGTTTCAACCGGGACTGTATTTTCTCCGTGGTGATTTAGAGAATATTGATTTCAAATCCCATGCACATAATTTCTAGTGAAAACTAGATGTATGGATGCTGATATCAATATAGTCTATATCACGTGATATAAGTTGTAATGTGAGCGGGGTGTAAATCACTTCCAGCCGGACTAATAGGATCACTCCTCAGATGATGACCAAAGCAACTAATAATCAGCGTATTCATAAAGAAGGAACCAAAGTGATAAGCCAAAACGTTTTTTCATCACACTTTACTCGAGGCGAATCGAAAATACCATTCTTCGGCACAGCGTCAAGAGACCAAAAACGAATTCGAGTTTTCCACTTTTTTTTACTAAATTTACTCGCGGCGAATCTAAAACAACATTCGTCGACGAAGTTACTCACGTTCGAATAGCAAACAGTGAAGAACGACGATGAACGAATGAGAGGGAATGTAACATAGCGCGAATAGCACAAAACTTCCTCTCACACGAGTCAGTCACAAAGCCACCCATCAACGACAGCACTCCTTTCGTTCGCGAATGCTTGCTTAACTTCCCTTATTTCGGAAGTGTTCGGTGATGACAAACACATTCGAACCGAATGAGGAGAATATCAGTAACACTGCCGACAAACAGCACCACATTAGCACACATCCTTCAGATTCGTTTAATGCATTCAATCTGTATAGAAGCAAACCTTCTCAGCTCTGTTTTTATTTCCATTCACAATCCCTGACTAAGCTTCCGGTGAAAGCTTTTTCCTTGACAACCTTTTTCGAATAATTTCCATATTGCCTTTCCATCCTAGTTCTCAGAAATCGGAATCCAAAAAGTACGATGATAACCTGCTCCAATTAAACTCCCATTCTCGCATCCCCCAGTGTCCATTAGCTCAAGAGCTTTTTTAATCATCTAAAACTTCTCCCGAAAGCAACTGACCTCACCTTTAAGGCAATGAATACAAGTTGATAAATTACGTGAGCACTCAAAAGCTGAAATCTGGACATTCTCCTCCTGCCGCCGTTTTGGGAACAAATGACCCTCCTGAATGTACGGAAATTAATCTTCTTCGTGAAGAGGTATGCCAGCGCCCGGATGGGACGAGTGAAATCCCGGACAAATCTCCGGCAGCTCATTTATGATAGCAATCTCGACACTAGTTTTATGGTCTTCTAAATTGTTTTCTCTCATTTTGCCCAAGATGGATGTCACGGGAGCGTTGGCTGCTGATCTCGTTTCCCATGATAAGCATCATCGTCCACAGGGTGATGACGACGACGACGTGATGACAACTTCTTCAGGCCATGATGGGTTGAAGCCGAGGCCCTCTGCCATGATGGGCTGGTGAATTGCTGATGGCAATAAATGGGATTTCTTGGCAGTGCACTTGTGAGGAAATAAGATTTATGCTGTGCGGTAAATTATCGTCGCTAATCAGTGCGTGATTATCGGAGGCTTTTTCTGAAGTGGTGAATCAAATTAGCTGGATATTTGATGAAGGGTTCTTTAGGGGTGAGTGGTTTGTGCGTTGTGTGATTGAACCTATCGATGACAGTTTTTTGAATAGCACTAATTGCCAATCAACCGGAAATTTCACTCAGGATGCGGACATTAGATGGAACACTCGTAACCTTTGTGTAGCGATAACATTTAAGTCAACTTCAAATTCTCTCATGTTGATTAGACACCGTTAAATTATTCTGAGACACATCATTAAATGAAAGTATAAGATGAATTTTCCCTGATGAGCAAAGATTTGTTAAAAAGGGATCAGACGGACCTTCTTCCCAAGCCCTCGATCACTGGTCTAGCCAACGGGACCGCTGAGAGTGGGTTTAGCAACAACCTCTTATGCGATTCTTGTGGTAGCTCGAGCTTGATACGATTATTTTTCAGGGTCTTACTTTTTAAGAATTTTCTTACTTATTGTTGAGGGTCAGTTGTAGGCATAAGAAATACCCAATCAAAATCCCAAAAGAAAATTACTTACTTTAGCTAATTTACTTTTTTTTTTATCGACATACGGATTGTGTGGGTGTTTGGAGTTTGAAACGTTGCGGCCGGTCGGTGGTGAGCTGCTACAGCACGTGTTCGACAGGCTGTCCAGGTCACAAGACACGCACGCTGGATTGGCGGTTCGCTGGATCGTCTGATAAGTACCCTGGTTAATCCAGTTCACGATCGTTTGTTGGATCTGAACGATGCTGGTGGGATAGATGAACTGGGTGATTGTATGGGGCGGTCAGTTATAATAGATCCTGGAGTATTAAAATAGTGGAATGGGGACATAACCGTGGCTACGGGAGATATTTGATCGAATGGTTCAACTATGAGCTTTACCTTGCTCTTACCTGATACAACTTTCGTTATACCATCAGCCGTATTGGTGGTACTAAGTACAACTAGGTAGCCTGGTGTTCATTCTAATTCTATTTATTCCTCACTGTACTAACTTTTTTCCAACTGTACGCTTCGAAGATCTGAAAAAAGAGCTTTTGCTACCCCGTAGTCTGTCTCCCTATTGTATCCCTTTCATCCATTCCATTTCCCATTTTGACGGATCTAGAATCTCTTCTCTGGCAACTCTCTTTCTGGCTCATTTCATAGTGTAGAGTGTTATTTTAAATGTGAAGTGTATTTAGAAATTTTGTTTTCCTTATGGCTTCTCTGGAGCTTATACATAATTTCTATTACATTTACATTTACTAACATTCAAACGCTAATCATTTGCTAACAACTAACAACTTTTTGTTGAAGGTTTACTGGCGGGACTCTGAATAGAGTAGAAACCTCTACGCCAGGTCTTTGATGATATCGTTGCGTAAATCCTTTCGAATCATTTTTCAAGCCGTTCACGGAACATGTCCAAGAAGACGCTGTTGCAAATGATTCGGAAGGAGCCACGTATGAAAATGTTAAATCATTTCGTCCTTTCGTTGTTTTACTCATTTTCGATATTTCTTCATGATTTCTGCAGTCTTTTGTAGTTTGTTAATTTCTTCATCTTCTGTTTGCCTGGAGCCGCTTCGTGCCATTCTCTGATATGAATTCCACACCTCGCAATGTCTTGCCATATGCAGTTTTGCCATGAATATGTGGGTCGTACTTTACATTCTAGGGCTGTTCTAGTATACTTCCGTGATCACTTCTATATGATAATGTATCGAAAATAGTTCAGTCTGACAGTTCTTCTTTTCTTGTTAATGGTTTTGTTACCAAGCCAATTCGATGCAATATTCTCTTCCTTCTACGATGTTTTTATTTGCGCCGTCGTGATTTGAGTAGTTTGTTTGGCTTTCGTCTACTTTTTTCCATGTTGAGTTAATACATCGCCCATTGCCGGTGCACCTTCTTAAAGCTGCGTTTTCTTAAAAACTTGGTTCCTAGTGTTATATAAGCTAAATCGCCTCACGCTTAAAGACCACAATAAAAGAATATAGGGTTCCCATTTTCATCTCATTTCTGATTTCGAACTTTTTATTCATTGTTAATTTTAATTATTTTGATTTGTTGTTGAAAGCAAGCCCAAGGACCCCGACCAAATTTGAAGTTGTTGATGAGGAGAAAGCAAGTGAATTTTCGATTTAGTTTGTGACGCAGTACGATCAATAAATGAAGAATCAATTGATTGATTCATCAATAAAAACAAAATGGTTTAGTGTTGTATCAAAGAACTTCACAGAATACATTCACCTACCTGCTGGGTTATGTATCTTCAATTGGACTACCAACAGTAGTTGAGCCATTCTGTTATGCTATATTTTTTTCTTTAAATGAACACCACCCACTGAAAAATAATGCCATTCGAATTTCCATCAAAAGAACTTTTTTTCGCACACACAGTATGAATGGAACAATAGCCGTTTACAATAGGGGGTGCCGACGTTACCTATACTCACTTGAGAAGTTTGGCACTTTTTAAAAACACCTTCAGCCAATTATGGATAATTCTGTCGATTGTAATGAAATGAGGAGAAAGGAACAAATCAATGTAAACAAATAAAAAAAAGTCAGATGCGTGCACGGCGCTGAGAGGCTTGCTACGATCATTCTACCCGACAATACTCAGCAGCGCAAGACTCGAAGCTGGCACATTACTGGGCAACCGGAGGGGCTTCGCGGAATAAAAGAGGCGCTCAAAGAATCGAATTAATTAACTCTCAACGGATTAACTTTTCTGTTTTATCGGGCGTATTTGTTTGTAGTGAACGCAAGAATTTATTTTTTGTGAATTTTTGATCGAAAGCTTTTCATCAAGTTCCGGACAAGTGTTTGCATTTTCTCAGCTGTTTTAATAGTCTTTTTGAAGACCCTCTTTACAATCGGGTTGATGTCTTTCTCAACGAAATCTATCCGCTGTTCAGTGAGCCAATTGAGAGTTGTTTGGCGCACGCCCCGACTTCGGACAAAACAGCGGAGAGGTACTATGAATAAAGGAGCAGCAACTTTTTTGCAGACACTCAAATCAATATATTTCCGCATTGATTATTCCGGTAGTGTTAAAAATGGTAGACTTCATACCGCCGGAACATATTGCTTGCCATACCAGCACTTCTCGACCCAACTTTTCCACCTGAATCGACCTATCTGCATCGTTTACATCCTCCCCTACGACGGCAGCGTAATATTGTGGACCTGGAAGGTTTTTTGAGTCCTTTTTGACATAGGTCTCGTCGTCTATCAAAATATATGCATCCGGTTGCTGCAAAACTCGCGAATACAATTTCCGGGCCCTTGTTGCTGTGCGTTGCTTCTGTTCTGCACTTTGTTCGGCGATTTTCTGCTTCTTGTAGATCTTCAGGTTTTTCCGGTTCTTGATACGTTGAATCATTCCGACGGTGGTTCCCGCTTTATTGTTCAAATCACGTATCGACATTGATTTGTTCTTCCGAATGAGAGCTACCACTTTCTGATCCAGTTTAAAGTTGGAAGATCCGGGTTTTCTGCCTCTTCCTGGCAGTTCATCAAAAGAACAGTGTTCTCCAAACTTAGTTATGATGGATTTTACACTAGCATGATTAATTCCAAAGCGCTTCGCCAGTTGTCGCATTGTTACACCTTTTTCACGTAGCAATGTGTCCAAAACATTATATTTCACGTCATTTTCAATGCGTGACATTTTGAAAACGAAAAATGTAAACTACAGCAAACAAGTAAACAAACGAAGGATGACAGTCAAACGCACAGCATGCTATTATGAAGACATTAAAACCATCACAAATACACGCGTACAGTGCAAATGTACGTGGATAGCTTATTCCTTAGTTCGAGTTATCGGACCGGATCTTCGCTTTAAAGTCGCCCATACAGATCTTGATATCCCCGTTCGAAATTTTATCTACGACGGCATAGAGTTCGCTGTAGAAGTTCTCTTTGTCTTGCAGACCGGCAGCATCAATTGGCGCGTAACATTGGATTATGGTAAGGTTTCGAACCCGTGTTCTGAATCTGGCAACGATTAACCTTTCATTGATACGCTCCCACTTCATAAGCACAGAGTGTGCTTGGTAGGAAATTAACTCCACTGTGCTGGAAAGCGTGTTCACCTCCCCACGTGGCCAGGGTTTAGCAGAATTGGTCCCAATGGCATCCCGTGTTCTACAAAGTTTGGCCAACGGTTTTCTCTCAGTCCTAAGATCTCAAGTTTCATGCGCCTTATTTGCAAGTTGTGCCAATTTACCCTGCGGGGCTAGGGTTAACACGTTCCATGTTCCAATTCTTGTCTGTTGGATCGTAAGGTCGATGCCGTTAAATCAGTCGGTAACCTTTCTCTATCGGTTTCTTGAACATGTATAATGTTTCGGAAGTAGTTGTTTGTTTGTCCAAGGCTCCCTAGCCCCGTGGTGGGGCCATCTTAGGTATAACTTCAAGGGAAGCTCATTTCTTATTCAGCCGCTGGATGCCAGAACAGACGCCTGTATGAGCCGCATCTCTTAGGTGGACAGACGCTCGATTCACACCTCTTCACTTAGCTGATGTCAGAAGAACGACAGTGTCCAGGCTGCTAAGCAATGCAATTCTTATCTGGCGGCCGTTTGGAGTCGGTAGACTCGTGTGGAAGTAGCCCGGGATAAGCTCCCCTTAACCGCTAAACGAACTAAAACGGAGGTGGCGCCATATGGCCTGTGCGGAAGCGTGAAGAAGGTCGTGACATGGGGAACAGGACGGGGGAACTGGTCGGGCAGGGAGATCGCGGACGATGTGGCGCGGACGTCCCGAACCCTGCTTGGATCCAGGAGCTCTCGATCGATCAGCGTCAGGTCGGCGAAGCTAACTACTAAAGACCTATGTAGTTAGAGGACCGTGATCATTGTTGGTGTAACAATCCGGGGGGGGGGGGGGGGGTTTGGGGGGGGGCTGAGTTCTTCAGGAGTCTGTTTGCAGATTTTTCATCCCATTTTGGTCGTTTTCCACGGTGTCGACTCACCATTTCCCTGCTTCAATAGGAATTAAATATGAAATGCCTAAAAATAAAAATGCTTTTAAATTGTATGTGATTTCATACAGTTGTTTCTTAAATGAAGATTATAAACAGTGAACACTTTGAACCCATGAGGAGAAACGCGGGCGTAATATCACCTGATATATATGGAATAATGTCAAACATCATGTAGTATCATCTCAATATCAGAACAATTTAAATTATGTTGAACTATGCAATCATACATCACAACTTTTTTTTCCAGCACTGCAGTAGCACATAACCTCACTCAGGATCTCGATGTTGTAGGGCTTACTTATTGAGGAGAATTTATTCGCAAATCCATAAAAAGGGAAAATAACACCGCAGAGTTGAAATTTATGACGGTTCACAGCGGCATCAGCAGTAGCCAGAGCAACAGTAGCACCGACCGGGAACCAGCCGGGAATTAAATTGAGAGTACCTTTTTTTTTATTATTATTTTGTTGCAATGAGCAAGAGCGAGAGAAAGAGCTTGAAAGCACATCACATCCTTCACGCATCCGTTCAATCCGACCCCCCAGAGTAGGCCGTTATAAATGACCAACAGCCATCCAGCTGTCGGAAGTGACAGAGTCGGGTCGCTCGGTGTGCGGTCGTGTTTGAGAAAAACAAAAAATGTCGAAATTTCCGGCTGATCCTACCCTGGAAGGGAACGACGGACACGGTCCGGGAAAAAAATCGCCACGATAAAGAGGAAAAAAAAAAGAATGATGAAAACTTTATCAACCTGCTTCGGTTTATGGAGTGTTGCCCGTCGGGTTGCTTCGATGGTTGTAAAATGTGACTGCCTGTGAACGCCATATCTTGTAACAGCGGGCTTTTTTTCTTCTTCTTTTTCTCTCAGTCTGATTTATGAATATTTTGCGGTGGGATAATTTCTGTTATTTTATGATTATGGTTGGTTTCATAAACTAGGAAACTTTCCCGAGTGATGATCGGTGAGATGTGGAATGCAAGCCATCAAAAGTTGAAATTGAAGCATTCATTTTCCACATCATGGAAGCACAATCATTAAAATGAAGATATGTTTGTTTTCAGGAAAAGAAAAACACTCGATTGGAAAAATGAAAGTTGGAACGCTGTTCTAAAGCATCCCATTAAAAAAAAGCAAGATGAGCACAACGTGACGCCCAGGAGCTGCTACATAACCTCGTTTTTCATTGCTGGAGGTGATGATGGGATGGTCGAACAGAGCATGTTTCAACTGCGGTGAATTGCAAGAAAAACGAATATTAGATGAGAACAACACCGATACGACCGGGAACGCAAAACTAGTCGCAGCTGCAGAATTTCAACTAGCTGTTATAAAATTCAAAGAAAATATTATGAATGTGTGGAATAGTTAAGTGGGTAGAAACCCAGATTCATGGCACCTCTGTTTCACTCTGCACCACCAACTGGAAGGTATTTTCTCAAACGATGAGTATGTTTTCCTCCCAGAGGAACACTCGGCGTTGGTTGTGATGGGGAGCTTGCTTTATTTTCAGGTCAAAGGAGATTTTTTGAATGGTTTGCAGAAAGAAAATAAAAAACTGCAGAGCAACTACTGATGCTGTTAAGGGAGCAGTTGCGGATGCTGTTTTTCATTATAAAAAATACATTACGATGTTTGTACATGCATTAATGATGCAAAAGATGATGTACTGCCGATTGGGTGGATTATGAGGGCAAGTTAACGAGAGAAATTACGACTCCGTTTGGGAAATTACGGAATAGAATGAGAAGGGTGAAATCATTTTAATTTCTTGGCTGTCTTTCATTCAATTGCGCTGAAATTGTGTGGCTTCCCAAGTAACACTAAAACATCTATTTAGAGTGATTTATAATTGTTTGAATTATAAATGTATTATAAACGTATTGCAAAACACGTCAAGTTTGTGACTCTCGTATTCTATGTATCACGCTGATTAACGTCGAGCTAAAACTACTTTTTTCACTGCTGCCAGAGTGATTAATATTTTATTATTGTTCTTAAAAACATGGTTCCATACATTTATAAAACAAAAACAGGACAAGATTTCATGGGTAGCTCTATATACTGTTGATATTACATTACACCAATCATGTTTCGCCAAACATGTTTTTTTTTCATAACGATGAATTTTTTGTGCAAGATTGTGCCAGCGGGAAGTACATCTTAGTTATTCAGAGCTGACTTTTCAACAATCGGAGTTGGCTTAGCAAAGAAGCTACAAACCTATCTGTGAATATCCAAAATACCACCGGAAAAGGGATCCACTCGGCAGTACCACTTAACGCTTCTTACCAGCTTGGCGGTTGGGATTCGAAAGAGGTAGAAGCAACGCCTATCAGGGTGACGAGCTCTCAGAGTAGTTACTCACGATGAGTGCTCGTACGCAGGGATGTCACACGATATTCAGCATAAGCTACACTGCTGGACTAGTGTTCAAATCCCACGCTTGGTGATGTTATATTTTTGTATGAGGATATTTTTTTTCCATTTTATGTTTTATAAGGCGCTTTTTACGTCATATTAAAATATGAGATAAGGTATTATACACTTAAATTGATAACCTGTTTTTGTCATTTGACAGTACTTTCAACTTGTTTAATACAAACTGTGTAGCTGGGGTTAGTATACACAGAAACAAAATATGAATTTTAACAGACGACTAAAGTTTTGCTCACGTTCCCTCTCGAAGATCATGGTTGTCACCTTCTCGTAGGTGAGAGGGCTAATCTCATGCAAAAGGCCAGCATGGGAGACCAAGAACATGATCAGCAGTGATAGTATCACACTATGCTTTCTTTAAATTGCCACGTCGTAGTACGTTTATTTGAAGGCACTGAAACAGGTGCGATACTGGCGGGTTTAACCGCAATTCACTCTTAGACGAAGCTAGGAACAATCTACATATACCTGATATCAAATAATTTAGGGAAAAGACAAAAAATTCCCTTTTCATTTGCTTGACAGTTTTTTTTTTCATTGTTGCTTATTTTCTAATTGTCATTCATTAAACATCAAAATACAAGTGGTATCATTAATAATCTTACTGTTCGCTTCATTTTTGAAAAGGGTGAGTGTTTTGATCATGATAGTGAGCAACTAATAATAAGTCCTGAATAATAAGTATACGGCAGCCGTGATCAAAGCACTAACTCTAACAACATATAATTAAGCTAGGGATCAGACCTCTCGAACTGAACAAAGGTCATCGAAAAATGTTACTTAGGAGAGATGATGACAAAGGATTAAAGGCTAAGGTTTTATGAAAAGAGTAGGACGCGGAGGGTCCGCTTAGGGAGTAGCCTTGAGATCATAGAACAATTCTTCTCTATATCGGTTAGCTTTGCTTTAATGCTCTCTTCAATTAAAGGGATCCCTCTCGTGCTGTAAACATGCATGTTAGATTAAAAGTTTGGCCAATAGTGAAAGTATCAGAAATTCTAGTCATTTTTTAACTGCCACGTTGTAGAACGTTTATATAAAGGCACTGACATAAGTGTGATACTGGCGAGTTATGTAATTCACTCTTAGACTTATTACCTTCAATCGAAGGAAAAGACTTAAAGTACAGGTTTCATTTTCGTGGCAATTTGTGTTGTAGTTCATTCATTTGTTGTATGGAATGAATAATCAAAATATCTGGCTTACTAATTTTCTAATAACTGAATGTAATTGCACTATTTTCGAGGGAGGTGAATGTTATGATCAGGGTACCAGACCGATTATGACAATCATGTATATTCGAGATAGGACGCGGAGGGTCCGCTTAGGAAACACCATTAGAAGCTAAAGAATAGACCTATCCATGTGGCTTATATCTGTAGCAGTGTTAGATGCGTCATATACAATAGCATACGGTCGTTGTTTCGTTGACGTTTCGTATAACCTCCTTTTTTTTGTAAAGTTCAAAAACGGCAAATCGGTTGTAGTCGGTTGTAATGCGAGGCAATGAGATTTGACCCTTCATATCACACTTTAAATTAATAGAAAGGATAAACAAATAAAAGAAAAACCCGCTAGATAGCAGGTAGACAAGTTCTTTTCAATGTTTCAAATTAGCTCTTATATGAAACATATTTAAATTTGGGATAGCAAGTGGATCACAAGCTGTAGGGTAGGCTGTAATTTAGGGTTTAGCCAAGCAATTATTATATATATATACATATATAAATATATAAGTGTATATATATATATCTATGTGTGTATATGTATATATATATATATATATAAAAATATATATATATATATATATATATATATATATATATATATATATATATATATATATATATATATATATATATATATATATATTTTATATATATATATATAACAAGAAAATAAGGGAATAATTAGTAATTCCTTTACTCATTGTGGTACGATGGTACGAGTTCGCTGTTTGGACGCGCTTAGGCGGTAGAGAGGGCAAAGGGAAATTTAGCATTGTCGAGGTATGAAATGTGTTGAAGGGATGTTGGAATTACGTATTCCTCTATTTATTTTCTTTCTTTTATTTACAAGTTTTACACTTTCCATTATTCATCTCTCTATTTTTATTTTTTTTTTTTTTTTTTTTTTTTTATATATATATATATATATATATATATATATATATATATATATATATATATATATATATACACTGATCGGCAAAATAAAGTGCCCACCTCTTCGTTTTTTCAATTTCTCTCATTTACTTGGTTCAAATTGAAGTAAACACACTGTATTTTTTTATTATCTTATTTTTTATATTCTTTTTAAGTTTCACTTATGGAATACTGAAAAAAAGGAGTTTTACTCAAAGAAAAAAAAAACAATTTATGTTGAAAAAAAAAACAGTGACAAAATAAAGTGCCCCCTTCAAAAAATGATGTTTTCGATAAGTTTCCATTGGAAGACCCCTCGATAGTTTATGTTTTGATATTTTGACATGTTTTGAAGCAAACGGCTCAACCTGGTGCATTTGTATACGTGATCGCATTTGATTCAATTGAAAAAAATGGAGAACGCAGTGCTTTCGAAAGCAATTCCATTGTGTATCCGAAAATTTGTCGTTCGTGATGTGCAAAACGGTGAATCGCACCGGGTTGTCGATAAGAAGTACAGTATCAGTAAGGCAGCGGTTGGCAAAATTCTTCTGAAGCTTAAAACGTTTGGATCAGTGGTGGATCGCCCTGGCAGAGGCAGGAAGCGGAAAACGGATGCGAGAACGGACACCAAGATCATGCGCGAAGTCAAGAAGAACCCGAAGGTAACTGTCCGCGAGATCCAGGAAACCCTTCAGTTATCAGTT
The DNA here is from genome assembly GCA_024533555.2 of Aedes koreicus. Classification (NCBI taxonomy): domain Eukaryota; kingdom Metazoa; phylum Arthropoda; class Insecta; order Diptera; family Culicidae; genus Aedes; species Aedes koreicus. The sequence continues at coordinate 16,601 of JAHHFK020004501.1, forward strand.
TCCGGTCGAACTGTTCGTCGCCGTCTCGTAGCACAGGGGTTGAATAGCAAACTTGCCCGGAAGCGCCCATTTATCAGCAAGGCAAACAAAGCCAAACGGCTTAAGTTTGCTAAGGAGCATGCTGATAAGCCCCTAGAGTTCTGGAAAACGGTTCTCTGGACGGACGAATCAAAATTCGAGCTGTTTAACCGAAAGCGGCGGGTTCGTGTTTGGTGCAGATCGGGAGAGGAGCTTCAGGAGCGCCACATCCAAGGCACGATGAAGCATGGAGGAGGAAATGTGATGGTCTGGGGGTGTTTTTCGTGGGGTGGAGTGGGAAGCATTGTGAAAATCGACGGGATAATGACGGCAGATTCTTACATCAACATCCTGCGAGAAAATCTGGAGGTTTCGCTGATCCAGACGGGCCTTGAAGAGAAGTTCGTATTCCAGCAGGACAACGACCCGAAGCATACTGCCAAGAAGACCAAGTCTTTCTTCCGGTCTTGTCGGATCAAACCGCTGGAATGGCCTCCACAAAGCCCGGACCTCAATCCCATCGAGAATTTGTGGGCGATTCTCGATGCCAGGGTTGACAAAACTGGTGTTACCAATAAAAATAACTATTTTGAAGCCCTGGAGCGCGGCTGGGAAGAGCTAGATCCACAGCACCTAAAGAACCTGGTCGAGAGCATGTCGAAGCGCCTGCAGGAGGTCCTGAAGGCCAAAGGAGGACACATCAATTATTGAAATGCTTTTATTTTACTTTAATTTATGTTTTCTGTAGCCTAAATGAAGTGGGCACTTTATTTTGTCACTGTTTTTTTTTTTTTCAACACAAATTGATTTTTTATTTTCCTTTAAGTAAAACTCCTTTTTTTCAGTATTCCATAATTGAAACTTAAAAAAAAAAATAAAAAAAAGATAAAAAAAAATATACAGTGTGTTTACTTTAATTTGAACCAAGTAAATGAGAGAAATTGAAAAAAACGATGAGGTGGGCACTTTATTTTGCCTATCAGTGTACGTCTGTCTCATAACCTGCTAGGAGACGAGTTTGTGGTCGTAGCAATCGACATGTTTTGGTTGATTGTTTTCGAGAGCGGAAGGGTAAAACGAAGGAGCGGGTTGAGGAAATTGACGTTTCCAGCAAATCGTCATTTGGCCTATTTCATTTCGCCTTTGCACACATGCACAGAATAGCACTCATACAATATTGTTAGTTTATGTACAGATTGAGGAGCTGAAGAAAGCATTTTTTAATCGGAAAGCAATCCGCATGCGTTTAAGAAGTCCCTGCAATTGGGAACTTTATTCCAAGGCTATGAAATTTTCTGAGCCTAATGCTCGTTGCTGCAGGTATGTTCCGATAGACTAGACGTATGCAGAGAGATTAATGTCTAAATATTGGCAGTTCTAATTATAGATTACATGCAGCTTCATCAAATGTCTCAGATGGTGACTAAACTGCTAAAAACCCGTCCCGTACCCAATGTATTTCTTTGTGTAGTTTATAATATGTAATGATGAGAGTTATGTTAAAATTATGTGTTTATTTTAAATCTCCGCAATCAAAATATGTTAAAAGATCAACAAACAAGTTCTTCACATAGAATGTCAAGTCAAGATGTAATTTATATTAAACTAGCTGAACCCGAAGCGAGCGCTGCTACACTTGCAACTAAATGAATTGTTTTTGAATAGAATTGGCACGTTTGTGGTTATTTTTCGGAATGAGTTTTTTTCTTGACTAAACAGGGGCTCAAACTTCTATCAGAACATGCTTCTTACCCGAGAAATACACATTTTGTGTTTAAGTAACCTGGATAATTCTCATGTTTGGTTGAAATTTGTGTTTCATTTGTATAGGAACCCTCCCTTCCAGAGGGAGGCGGTTTCTCAAACGCTGACACTTTTCACAAATAGCATTCCGATGCTTCCCAAAAGTCTCGCTCCTATTTTTGTAGCGACTGGTGCGGTGTGAGGTAATTGTTGTGTGCTGCTCAGGGCCCGGCAAAGTCATCGTCAATTGATAATTGTCAAGCGACGATGAAGCTGTTCACTATCAATATCAAACGAAAATCAAGCTTTTTTTCGAGTATATCTCATATCAACATCTATAGCACCACTTTCGATCTGTTTTCATGCTGTTTGCTTTTTCTTGCTTCGTGCTCAGTTCATTTTTCACAGTTAAATGAGATTACCACCGTATTGCAATGAAGAAGGTAGACTGAATCGAAAAACCGTAGCTCCGGATCACTGCCATTATTTGATCTTTAAAAAATGCCGCGGTCTCTCTCTCTTTTACTCCGATGACACTTGAAGGGAATAAAAATGAAATTGACCACGTAGAGAAGGAGATTTGATTTTAAGTTTTTGTAACCATTTCGGACATCATTTAAATTAAGGCATCATTGAGTGCATTAGCATCTTGAATCTGAATGATGTACGAACAAGTTGATTCAATTCTAGGTTTTAGTGATAAACTCAAAATAGAAATATATACTGAGTTCATTCCTATAACACTTCCTCGGCTTCTACTACCGTGAATGCCATTACGCCGATAAGTCCATTTTCCTGACCTCTTCTCGTCAAGAAAAAGTGATATTAAACCTCCGAAGATATTGGGGTCAATTTTGACCCATGGTGCAACTTCAATGTACGCTATCTTTTTTATTTTTAAATTCATCGGGCTGAAATTTTCTGACTTTTAATATTTTACGGAATTCTCCATTTTAACACAAACATATGTTATTAAAAGCAGTATAAGGTGATTGTACAAAAAAAAACACATAACATTAGTGCCAATATTGAGCCGTATTTCAACTGTTCGTAGAATTTAGAAATTTTACCTAAGAGTCAATATTAATGCACCATTTGAAAGTTTCTGGTCTCAAAAATGCATTGAAAGAAAAAAAAACCGACTTCAGTAACATTGTTCCCCGGAAATCTGCTACAAATGGAAGGAAGTTTTAGTTTCACTGTGTTAACAGAAATGCATATAAAAAATTCCTGACTCATTGCAGAGTATTGGCATATTCAGCAAAGTTTCTCAGTGCGTAACAAATCGTCTTTTGATATTATCATATTAGTTAAATCGTGCTGCAGAGGTAGCGCAGCAGTCGTCCTTTTTCAAATGGAGCTCTAGAGAGTTACCGTCTTGAGCAAAATGGTTGAGAATGTAAAATTAAGGCATTTGAAATAATCACATTAGTTCCAGATCGTACCGCAAAGATGGCGCTGCAGCCTATCTTTGCCCAATGAAGCTCTAGAGAGCTGCCGTCTCCAGCAAAGTTTCTCGGTATGCCATTTGTCGTCTTTTGGCATTATAATATTAATTCAAGATCTTGCCACTAAGATGTAGTCTATCTTTGCTAAATGCAGCTCAAGAGAGATGCCGTCTTGGATAAAGTTTCACAGTATGTCATGCAGCAATTTTTTAGTTCCAGATCTTACCGCAGAGATTATCACTGCAGTCAGCAGTGCAGCAGCAGCACTGCGTTCTCCATTTTTTTCAATTGAATCAAATGCGATCACGTATACAAATGCACCAGGTTGAGCCGTTTGCTTCAAAACATGTCAAAATATCAAAACATAAACAATCGAGGGGTCTTCTAAATGAAACTTATCGAAAACATATCGATTTTTGTAGTGGGCACTTTATTTTGTCACTGTTTTTTTTTCAACACAAATTGATTTTTTTTTTTCTTTAAGTAAAACTCCTTTTTTTTTCAGTATTCCATAAGTGAAACTTAAAAAGAATATTATAAGGAAACTTAAAAAGAATATAAAAAATAAGATAATAAAAAAAATACAGTGTGTTTACTTTAATTTGAACCAAGTAAATGAGATAAATTGAAAAAACGAAGAGGTGGGCACTTTATTTTGCCTATCAGTGTATAGACTGCAGCGCCATCTCTGCGGCAAGATCTGGAATCAATATGATAATCTCTCAAGACGACAAATGTCATACTGAAAAACTTTGCCCAAGACGGGCACTCGCTAGCGCTTCATTTGGAAAAGATAGACTGCAGCGCCATCTCTGAGACAAGATGTGTAACTTATCTGGTAATGACAAAAAAAAAATGACATAATAAGAAACTTTTCTCAAGGCGGCAACACTCTAGCGCTTCATTTGGCAATGATAAACTGCAGCGCCATCTTTGTGGCCTGGTCTAGAACTAATATGATGATGTCAAAAGACGACAAATGACATACTGAGAAACTTTGTCGAAGACGGCAAGTCTCTACAACAAGTTTGGAATTTTTTGTATGTAATTCTGCTCGCACATAGAAATCAAAACCTCCTTCCCTTTATAGCAGATTCTCGGTGGCCAATGTTACTGGAACCAGATTTTTCCACCACCGATGCATTTTTGAGACCATAACCTTTCAAATGGGGTGCAGCATTGTGTCTAGGTTGAAATTCTAGAAAGGGTTGAAATCCGGGTCAATATTGACCCTGATGTCTTATGTGTCAGTTTTTTTAATACCCGAGGAAAGTTAACATAAGCAGTTCTTCCGAAGGAAAACACAAAACCACTCTGAAAAACTGACCAAGTTTAAAGGAAAAAGATTGTGAGTTTTGGATAGTCCTGGAGAGTCCATTTTACCGATTTTCCGATACAAACTTAAAGTAGGAACTATGAAATACGAACCGACGTAAGGCATGACTATAGTCGATTGAGTCGATTCAGTACCGAATTGAAGTGAAAACAAACCAATAATCAAAGGACGCATGTTTCGAGTAGTTCATTACGTCAGTTGACGCAAGTATCTGATGCTTAACATCAAATGAACTGATGAACATTAAGTCGAAAATGACCGACAGACAAATCATGTTTGACAGGAAAAATATTCATCGTGACTAGATAGCAAGAATCAAATCGGAAAATATGAAAATGATCTTGCTCGAATCGAAACGATTGCGTAGGAAGTTCATTTTCCTTTTTATGCGTCGAAAATGATGACCACTGGTGCTGCTAAAACAGGATTAGTACCGAATCGGTGTGGTTACTCTCATAAAGCCATTATGACTTCTTATGCCTCAGAGTGTAAGACCAGAATGGCAGTTTAATTATGGCCCTGCCAATACGAAGTGCATCCAGTACAGCTTTTCTAATCAGAGAATTACTTAATAATTGTAGGTTGACAGAAATTCAAATGCATTTCGTTGTTACGAAACTGCAAATCCTCATTCATTCTAAATCATTCCGCTGAAATCGAAGACTACACCTCTCAACCCAGATTTCACTCCTCCCTAAAAAAAAATCGCTGCAATGCTAACAAACTGCTAGAATTCGCCATCAACCTGTCGCCCGCCATTGACTCAATTCAATTGTTGAAATGCATCTGTCGTCTCTCGGCGGCACCGGAGAGGTAAGTGCAACATGAACTACACGAAAGTACAAGATGGGATTCCTTTGTTCCCGGAAGATATCGTCTCGCTTTACGGCACCTCATTCCGTCCCATCCCCGTCAGTCTCAGGGTGGCATTGCTGACACAAGAGAGCAATCAAATTTACTTCTGCAGTAGGTCGGTAGGAGGGTAGTCTCTGCAGCTCAGCAACGGATGGAAATGCTCAAGCACTGCAACAAAATATCAACGTCTCCGAGATGTGGAGCTCCACCCCGTGTAAGACGGAAGTGGAAAACGAGTTTGGTTGGAAAATCGCAAATCACGTTGAAGGTTTTACGGGGCTTTAAAGCTGTACGAGTGCTCGTGTGTAATCCTTCGGTGTCAAATAGCTTTGGTTTGAGTTTGCTGAGCCGTTTGGTCGATCTGCTGAAAAAAGAGGTCGGAATGTGATTTCCCGCTTCTGGATGGGATTTGCGATGGATCTCTCCCGAATGCTGTGAAGTGTGCAAATGATATCGTGAAATTGGTAGTAGTTCGTTTTATTCTCGCCACGAGTGGCTTCTCTATCATTAATGATTCATAATTTAAGTACAAAAAACATTAAAACATTTTCATTAGTTTTGAAAACTGCCTGTTCTTTTTTAAGGTAAGGTGAAGTCACCCATTTGCAAATTCAAAAACAGAAATATTTTATTCAAATCTTATTGATATGGTAAAAAATGTTAGCAATGGAAACAAATAGTGTGAGCCTCTCCACCTTAAGACTGATGAGGATGAACAGATACTGGGACACCATTATTGTCCGAAAAGGTTGAAGCCCTCATCAAACTGAAGAACCCTTTAACCGTCATCATAATTATCTATAAAGCAACATCATCGGAAACCCAGTGGGATTCAGGACAGATGTTTAATTATGTCTGATCGTGATAGCAATTAACGATGGTAAATAATAAATTCCATTTCACATATTTATGTCATGTGTGTTTTTTGGAAGAGGGTGGGGTCAACAGGGTGATGTGAGGATTAAAAACAATCATTTGATTTGTGATCCCTACATGTTGATAATTTATTGACAAATTAGGGAGCACTTATATCAGATGGAGTTGGGTTTGATCATTCACTTCAAATATTTCATAAAAATACCCAAACTGATGCCATCTCAAACCAAGCTCACGTTCGCAGGAAAAGTGTCCAATCTTCATTGGATACGAAATCACTGAACATTAGTCCATTATAATTCAATTTCGAGAGTCAAGAGTCTCACAAACATTAAACTTCAAAATAGAAATCTAATCATGACTGACGCAAACCCAGGTACTCGGCAGCTCCCCACCCCCGCTGACATCAAATCAATTATCCTTGTCTCGGGAAACGTGGGTTGCGGCTCATATTGAGTCTTCCGCTCATAAACAAATTGATTAATGTATTACAAAATGGGAAGGTTGAAAAACCAGCGGCTTCACTCGGCTGTCGTAACTTTTTGCAGTTGTTTGCCGTTGAAACGATAGGCCCCGCCATAAAACGGAACGGTTCTCAACATCTTATAGCTCTACCATTCTACATGGGTCTTGGCCCCCATTCCATTCCAGGGTTGATCCTTCGTCGTAAATTAGCTTTCTCGAGGGTTATGCTAGCTGCTGGTATAGTTGATGTTGATGTTGTTGTTGTTGTTTATACGCTGATTTCGGTAGCGCGTTACTCTGCAAGAAAAGTTTCCTCCGTAAGTCTCATTCTCGACACTTCAGAACAAGTACCCTCGGGTTTTCCACTCCTTGTTTTTCGTTTGCGTTTTTTTTTTTAAAGGACCTTCTTACAAAGTCCACAGAGAGACTCGGTCTGATGTGGCTTAAGCACGATCATTAATTTATTAACGTTTTTAATCCCCGTGAAGGAGGCGGTTCTCGGGTGCAGGAATGTTTAACTGTCAGTGTAAGGGATTGAAATGTTATTGCATTCGTTTACGAAATGAACGTTTTCATTGTTCAGCCATCTAGTCTGTTTGAGACGTGTGAAACGTAGCTATCGATTCGCGTCTGATGAATCAAACTTTAAGCAGCCCTTGCACTCTCTGTCTAGAATTTATAGTACCATCGGATTCTTTTGCCTGTCTGTCTGTATGTTTTTTTTTTCATGCAGCTAGGAGTTCAAAAAATCTTCTAAAGACTGGCCTGTAATTGTTCATGCACAAGCCGGTGTTTGTTTTTTAGCGCTGTGTGGGATTCACCTGTGTGCCTACCCACCAAAAAACACTCTCCCAGTTCACCATCACCTGAGCTTCCCCTTCGGGACTACCATGCAGTATTACTTCGGAGAGGAGGTGTTATGTGCAATGTGCACCTCGTCCCATTTATAATTTTATTTTAGCTGAGCCCTTTGGCTCCCATCATGCCGAGCCCTTCGGCTCCTGTAGTTATATTGTTAGCAAAATTTTCGCCAATCAGCGATCGACATTCGTCATGTTGAGCCCTTTGGCTCCTATAAGTAATCGGTTAATTGACATGCCACCTCAATGGACGAACCTCGCACATTATTGTCCTCCCACATCAATGGACGAACTGGTAGGATACCGAGGTCGGTCCGGCGATTCCGGGTGGATACTGACTTCCGGTTCGCTGGCGCCCCGACGATCCAAATCCAGTATTTGATCGCGCTCTACTCGACTAGTCCCCGGCGGTGAGTTCCCCGGCGGCGGACATTCTTCCGAAACCGATTCTTCTATTTTTCATGGGCCAACCGGTAGGGTGTCGAAGTCAATCCAGCGATGCCGGTGGAGCCAGGCGTCCGGTTCTTTGGTGCCCCGACGACCCAGTCTGGTGCTGCTTCGAGATCTACTCAACTAGTTCCCCTCAGAATTTCTCCCGAAACCGATCTAGCTAGTGGCGCTGGAACGTTGATACGCCACTTCCTCTGCACTTCGAACAGTATTCGCGTTACTACCCGGTCGACAGCGTTCCATTTCTCTTCTTCGTGGCACATTTCGCGTACGACATTGTCGGCGGTCATACCAAGCATATCCCTGCGCGCTTCTTCGAATCTAGGACATTCGAAGACGACGTGCTCCGGTGTCACTTCTACGTTTCGGCACTCTGGACAGAGAGGCGAAGGAGCGTGACCAAACCGATGCAGATATTTCCGGAAGCAGCCGTGCCCGGACAGGAACTGCGTCAGATGGAAGTTCACTTCTCCATGCTTCATATTCACCCACGCAGACACATTTGGGATGAGCCGTTGGGTCCTCCTTCCATTTCCCGCATTGTCCCACTCTTGCTGCCACAGCCAACGAGTCCGTTCTGACGATACCCCTCACGTTCCTTGTATTCCTCCTCTGATAGCATTCCACATCCTCAACCAGGGTGATGCAAATGGGCATCATCCCAGCGATGACGCATACTGCCTCCGATGAAATCGTTCGGTAGGCGCTTGCGACCCGCATAGCCATGATTCGGAATACTCTGTTCAGTTTATCCCGGTTACGCTTTGTTTTCAGCGCTGCGGCCCAGGCCGGAACGCCATACGTCAGAGTTGAGGTTGCAACGTCTGCCTGCCTGTCTGCCTGTCTGTCTGTCTGTCTGTCTGTCTGTCTGTCTGTCTGTCTGTCTGTCTGTCTGTCTGTCTGTCTGTCTGTCTGTCTGTCTGTCTGTCTGTCTGTCTGTCTGTCTGTCTGTCTGTCTGTCTGTCTGTCTGTCTGTCTGTCTGTCTGTCTGTCTGTCTGTCTGTCTGTCTGTCTGTCTGTCTGTCTGTCTGTCTGTCTGTCTGTCTGTCTGTCTGTCTGTCTGTCTGTCTGTCTGTCTGTCTGTCTGTCTGTCTGTCTGTCTGTCTGTCTGTCTGTCTGTCTGTCTGTCTGTCTGTCTGTCTGTCTGTCTGTCTGTCTGTCTGTCTGTCTGTCTGTCTGTCTGTCTGTCTGTCTGTCTGTCTGTCTGTCTGTCTGTCTGTCTGTCTGTGTCTGTCTGTCTGTCTGTCTGTCTGTCTGTCTGTCTGTCTGTCTGTCTGTCTGTCTGTCTGTCTGTCTGTCTGTCTGTCTGTCTGTCTGTCTGTCTGTCTGTCTGTCTGTCTGTCTGTCTGTCTCTGTCTGTCTGTCTGTCTGTCTGTCTGTCTGTCTGTCTGTCTGTCTGTCTGTCTGTCTGTCTGTCTGTCTGTCTGTCTGTCTGTCTGTCTGTCTGTCTGTCTGTCTGTCTGTCTGTCTGTCTGTCTGTCTGTCTGTCTGTCTGTCTGTCTGTCTGTCTGTCTGTCTGTCTGTCTGTCTGTCTGTCTGTCTGTCTGTCTGTCTGTCTGTCTGTCTGTCTGTCTGTCTGTCTGTCTGTCTGTCTGTCTGTCTGTCTGTCTGTCTGTCTGTCTGTCTGTCTGTCTGTCTGTCTGTCTGTCTGTCTGTCTGTCTGTCTGTCTCTGTCTGTCTGTCTGTCTGTCTGTCTGTCTGTCTGTCTGTCTGTCTGTCTGTCTGTCTGTCTGTCTGTCTGTCTGTCTGTCTGTCTGTCTGTCACATATTTCTGCTTTACTCGAGAACTGATCAAGCAAAGGAATCCAAATTTAGCATGTGGAAGTTTTTGGAGGCAACAAATTTTTCTATGGTTGTTTGAGACCTCCCCCTCTCTAGAAAGGGAGGCTTTCATACAAATGAAACAGAAGTTTCTGCATATCTCAGGAACTAATCAAGCAAATGGTACCAAATTTGGCATGTGGGGTTTTTTGGAGACAAAAAACGTTTCTGTGGTGGTCTGAGACCCCTCCCCTCTCCTAGAAGGGGTGCTGTCATACAAATGAAACTGAAAAAAACTGTCATACAAATGAAACTGGGATTGAAAACTTGTCCGAGAGACACCCATTCAAAGATACCCTAAACGACCTTTGCTGAAGGTAGTTTCGGATGATTTTAATCAGATGAAAAGGAAAGTTTAAGCATCGAGCTAAAAATAAAAAAATAATTTTGAAATAAATCATGAAAATCCGAGTAATAATGAAAATGGTTACGATAATAATAAGAATATAAAATCTACATTAAATTTCATTTAGAATAGTATCTTAAACATAGTGAAGGGATTTTATAATGTAAAATGATAAAAAAATACATAAATAAGTTACCTCGGTGGACCAATCAACCCAAGTGCCATCCATGACTACTATGCAAGAAGGAGGTGGTTTTAGGTTGGGGGACTGTCTATGGAGGAACATGATTGTTTGGGTTTTGGAGGCGTTGATTTTGATTTTCCACTTGGAGGCATAGTCAGTAGGTTAAGGCAGGTGTTAAGGCATCGTTGGATTTGGTTTGTGATTTCGCGAGGCATCCTTCCTTTGACAGTTATTGCGGTGTCATCTGTGAACAGGAACAATAGGAGGAGGGATATCGGAAGTGTAGATTAGGCCATCCCTTATTTTGAAAAAAGTGGCCAAGTCAAGAATTCCACTTCCTGAAATGTTCGTCTTGACTAGAAAATAAACCTACTAAAATTTGAAGACCGTACGTTGACGTTAAGTGGTCCCCCAACGGCCCTAAAGAAATGGTAGTACGGGTGAAGTACGGGTGGCAAGAACGCTACTGTAGTGTACGGTCCATAGGTATCAATAAGTCGCTAGTAGATCCCTCTCACTAAACGTTAACGTAGAACCTTACGTAGAAATTTCCTGCTGTATTGATCTTACAAATAATGAACAAACATGAGTGAACACATACCTCTCTGCATCTGTGAATGAATTAACGTGTTTTGGAAGATATGAGAATGCACTCACTTATACAGATACACAACGCATAAAACATAACATTAGTTTGAACTATTAGTTCGTCGGGTGCGCGTGAGATATGTTTTGAAACAGTGGTGTTCCGTCTCACGTCGGAAGCGTCACTGGCAAACGCAGGAAAGCCTAGCACCTAGCAAGCCAGAAAATACACCACCACAGTTGGCGTGCAGCAAGACTGTCAAACTACCCCATCACCATGGAACCACCACATCACCAAGCAACTACCACATCACAGCCGTGCGCTGCATCTATTTAAACGGCGCGTAGCATACGAATAACTAGTTTTATTCCAACCGCGTACCTATTAACAGCAGCATCAGCAGCAGAAGCAAAAGCAACGTTGTAGAAATAAACAAGAGAGAAACAAAACGGTTGTCCAGTGTAGCCGTTATTGATGGTCCTAGTGGCAAGTATTTGAATTGCATATTCTAAGCGAAGAGCTTAAACATGGCACACAAGCTAAGGAAAACCACCCTTGTGAAATTTGTGGGACCTGAGTGTGAATTTATAACTGAAGCTCGCCTCCCAACTTTACGCCAGGTATTATCTGCGTTTTACTATCAGCTTCGATCAGAGCTAGTGCTCGGAACACCGTTGTTGATCCCGCCACGCCTAGTGAACCAACGTTCCTACAGCTAACGCTAACGATAAATTATGTCCACACCTAGGTCGTGGACAGAGGATCGTCAAGCGTACAAAAGGTCACAAAAAGGGGCAACGATGAGTGGAACGAGCGACAGATAGTAAACAAACCGGCCATTGACCGAATTGAAGTGCGATCATCGAGTTGTTTCCTATTATTAAATACTTACAATCTATATTATATTTCTCTTATCATAATCAGATACATAAAACTTACTTTCTATTTGTGATTCCGGTGGATTTAAAACTACAAATCTCTAAATCTACTTAGCTTAAGGTGAGAATATGAAAATACCTAGTCTATCTTATGCTAATGTGACCTATAAAAACTAGCTACCTATACCTGAAGATTGCAAAGCATTGCTAAGCGACCAGCATACCAGCTTTAAGAAAAGCTAGAGTGAGTAGCATAATGCCCATCACCTATTTACAGTATATACATAATTAAATAATTGATTGAATCGGTTAGGCAACTCAATTGAACAACCTAGTAACTGTGTCCGCCAAGGCTTTAGAAAGTTGCGATAACGAATCACTAAATGTAAGTCATATGAGTTATGTTGATCTAAATTTAAGCTATTCACCCCGTTAAATCCTACTTACAGGAATTTTGTAATTCTGCATTCTTCAAAATAAATTCACAAAATTAGATTCGTTCATCGCCCAACAACCGTTAAGCAAGTGTTATGCTTCGGGCAGAAAACAAAAATACCGAGCATTCAGGAAATAATGTGTATTGCGAAAGTCGAATCGCTTCATGTCGAGTTATCGGCAATAAAGAATGTGCACACCAAAAAGTAGTCGTCGGAAATGCCCTAATGCAGTCTTCTCCGTGTACGCTTTGCTAATCCGATCACTACTACATGAATATTAATGTATGTGTGCTATGATGAAGACGCCGTTTGGCTACAGTAACCTTTATTCAGTAAAATGGTGTCGAATCAAGAACGCGTGCGCAAAGCAATTTTGCACAAATGAGTGGAAAATCCAGATATGTCGCACGGCGATATTGCCAAGTCATTAAAAATCGCAAAATCGACGGTTACTAAAGTGCTAAAAAACTTTCAGCAGCGCTTAACTTTAAAGAGAAAGGTCGGTTCCGGAGGTAACCATGATTCTCGTTTCGTCGCGGAGAGGAAGAAAGTGATTAAAGAATTTAAGAAGAAACCGAATATCTCCGTTCGTGATGTGGCGAAAAAAGTGAAAATGTCTCCATCGTTCGTCCAGAAAGTGAAGAAAAGTGCAGGCTTGAAATCATTCAAAGTAGGTGTTGCTCCAAATCGTAACGACAGCCAGAACAAGAAACGATCGAGAAATTTATACACTATGCTGAAGAAACGACTCATTGACGACGAACATAGGCAAGCAACTAAGAGAACCGGTGCGGAGGCTTTCACCGCAGCACAACTGTGCTCTACAAAATCGATCGAGAAAATTATATGACACTATGCTGAAGGTTTGAACACGCTTCTACGGAATATCCTTCAACGAGATATCACGCAGGCGAATCACTCAAAAAAAAAATATATAACTATCTGCATTAATATTGGACGATTCGAATACATATTGAAAATATTTGTATTTTCAATATTCTCATTGAACTTTACAGCAGATACCGGGACTACAGTTTTATACCTCGTTGCAAAGAGGAAATGTTGCTGATCGTTTTAAGCAAAAAAAAATTGCCGAAGCTCCCAAAAAATACCTCGTATGGCAGGCAATATGTGGATGCGGTCTCAGAAGCGACATCTTCATCACGACTGGCACTCTAAATGGACAAATTTACGTAAAAGAGTGTCTGAATAAACGACTGTTGCCGTTCATTCGGGAACACAACGGTTCGGTGCTGTTCTGGCCTGACCTGGCATCTTGCCACTATGGAAAACTGGCTAAGGATTGGAACATTGCTAATGGTGTAAATATTGTCCCAAATTATTACAATCCGCCAAATTCGCCAGAATTCCGTCCGATCGAAAAGTATTGGGCTCTGGTCAAGAGGAATCTTCGAAAAACGAATAGCGTAGCAATTGATGAGAAAAGCTTCAGGCGTAACTGTCAGAAAGCTGCAAAATTGGTGACGGATGACACTGTGCAAAAACTGATGGAAGGTGTCAAACTAAAGGTGCGGGCATTTGGATATAACAGGTCAAATTGACTTAACTGTATATGTTTTATATTTGTATTTTTATGAAGTCTTAAAAAATGATTTATTTTTGATTTTCTCATATTTTCCATTTAATACCACTAATTTCCCGTTGACTACTTTTTGGTGTGCACATGCTTACATAAAGAATGTCATCACATCACGGAAAAATAGCAAGACACAAATCGAAAAGAGGTTCGCTTTTGCTCTAAGCTTGACAAACTTTTCGACATTGCAAAGAGTATGGCGATACCGGAATATGGAAAAAAAAAAAGAATCAAAGAGAGACGGATTCAGCAGTTAAGCAAGCTTTACTTGAAGATATCATGTTTCTGAAGGACCAGAAAGAAGGCCACCGCGTAAGTTTGATTTCTGGTATCGGTACCATGGTTTTCTTGCTGCCAAAACGCAGAAGCAGGCAGTAACAGAGCAACGTAAGAAGGATAAGCAAAAGCTGTTGGAAGCACGTCGAACAAAGAGTGTAGCTCAGTCGAGCATTGGTAATTTTTTTTTTAATATATTAAAATCAATGTGTAAGTTTATTTTCGAAAGCTCTGAGGATACAGATGGAGAAGCGAAACATCGCAATTTCAAACAAAGCTCACAAAGAGGAACAAAACGTGCCGTAACCCCGGAATTAGCCTAAGCTCTTGATGCAGCAAAGGTCAGCTCTCTGCTACAGTTATCCTGGCAACAGCCGCTAAATTATTTGGTGTTGATTTAGCAAAACTAATATTAACCGTGCCACTATTTATCGTGAGCGTGGGGAACACCGATCAACCGATCACCGAAAACTTCAATCCAGACAATATACTAATTGTCCACTAAGACGGTAAAATGGTAAATACCTTAATAGGGAGGGATCTGGTCGATCGACAAGCAGGTCTTGTGACAGGTAAGAGCACTACCCAGCTACTTGGCGTTCCTTTCCTTGAAAAAAGGACAGGAAAAGCTGTCGGGGAAGCTGTCGTGGAATTGATTAAGAAATGGAATCTTACTGAACGCGTTAAGGCAATGTCGTTGGACATTACTAGTGTCAATACAGGTAAATCTTAGCATCTTATTATATTGAAATATGATAACTAATCTAAAGAAAGTGTTCTGTTTAACTAAGGATGGAAAAATGGTGGCTGCCATGTAGACATCATATTTTGGAACTTGTCCAGTAAATTCCATACCATTATGGGAACAACGACTGGACCGGACATTACTATTTTCAAGCAATTTCAAGCCCACTGGAAATCAATTGACAAGGAAAACTACCAAGTCCTATTGTCATCCTAATTTCCTCATTTCTTGAGAAGTCGTTCAACTCAAATTGCTCGTCTCGTGGAATACAATATCATTGTGAGTAATTAATTTAAGCACATATATTCTTTAATTCAATGATATTTCACAGCCAATGATGCTTTCACAGCCGAGAGATTACCGTGAGTTGTTGGAAATTTCAATAATTTTTTTGGGAAGTGTCCCTCCAAAAGGAATTACATTTCGTGCACCAGGTCCTGTCTATAATGCACGTTGGATGACAAAGGCGATCTACAGTTTGAAGATGTATTTATTTAGGGCACATTTTCATCAACTCTTCCGAATTGTTCAGCGTATGTGTTTTTCATAGTTGGAGTGTATGTGAAGGCATGGTTTTCCGCACCCTTCGCCGCATCTGCATCTCGCAGTGACCTCAAGTTGATGGGGGATCTTATTGATTTCGAGACCTTGACATGGACGCCGCTGGTGCTGCTTGAAGAAAATTCTCAGGCCATTTGTGGTATTTAAGCGAGGAGCTTGTTGGATTGTCTGTGTTTGACACTGATTTATCAGATGAAGAACGAGAGAATCTTGTCCAGGGTATAAGAACAAGGCAAGGTAATGATGGTCCAACAAAAAACGAAATGTCTCTCTCGCTGAGCTGAACTTGATTTCACAGGACGAGCTGGCTACAACTAATACTTTTGAGTTCTTTAAAGTTTTGGGTATTGATAACAGCTTTTTTGATGAACCAGTAAATGAATGGAGTTTGAACAAGGAATACCATAAAGGAGAAGAAATAATGAATCATCCTAGAGTGGTAAATGATCACGCAGAGAGTGATAGCAGAGTTGATGCAAGACTATAACAGGAATATGACCAAAACAAGAAAACGACTTTAAAAACCTGCTGCTCAATGTGGAAGATTTCCGAAAGAAACCTCCAAATAAACAGAAGATATTCCTTAGAAACTTTGTTGGCTATCTTTGTTGAATGAAAACACTAAATCGGCTTCCCTACACTTACTTTTGAATCGTTTTGTACATATGTTATTACCTTATCTGTGTTGTATCTGTACTGATGATATAGTGTCCCAAACAACATTGATAATACAAAACCATACATAAAATGTTATCAACCTGACGACACTGATGTCGGTCGACCTGCAAGGCTGGATCCATTTAGTAACATATTGATACCTATGGACCGTACACTACAGTAGCGTCCTTGCCACCGCGTGGGTGGTCACTAGCCGGGGGAATATGAAAAATATTATTTTGTTCCGTTTTGTTGGGTAGGGGAATTTGGGTTTTTTTTTTGTGAGGTAGTTAATTACCATCATCATTCTACAACGTTAGACACAAACATTGCTATTCATTATGATAGCCAGCCACCTGTGTTTATTAGAAAGTGCATTCCGTTCAACTTCAATTGTATCATCAACACCAGTAGCACCAGACATCATTCCCAGAACCCACAACGAGACACTTGTTTTCATAGGAATTAATAATCAATAACATTTCAATCAATAAAAACCACATCGCAGTACAGCAGCAAGGTAGTTTACCACAGTCCGGCTCTTGATCTAGTTTAGTTAAATTTAACTGATAGAATTAATCTAGTTATTAATGAAAAGAAGTGAGAATAAAAATATTTTTTTTAATTAAATAAACGTAAAGTTTATTAACTGGCGCCCGAATAGGGACCAGCGCGAGTTCGGTTAATAGTGTCGCGACGATACAGTATAGTGAACATTAATCCGAAACACAACTTTACCGCATCAGCAGCCGTGAAGGAAGAGCACCTTAGTCACCGTCGACAGTTAATCACTCGGAGGCGGACAAACGGGAATTAGCCACTTCACTGGGACAGTTGGAGATCGTGCCTGGTCCTGAACCAAATTGGAATCCAGCCGAAACAGGAATAGGATCCAACCAAAAGACAAGGACATTCACTGATACAAGGCGAATACTTGCACTTTCGACGAAACAGAACGAAAGTTATGGTTAAGATTGTTCTGTGAGTATAACTAATAATAAATCATTTTTTACAGAATGAAAGAAAAAGTGAATTGAGTTTAGTCTGATTGAAAAGTGAACTTAAATAAAAAAATAAACTATTTAAGGAGTGATAAAAATAAAGCAAAATAAATAGTGAGTTTAAGAAAAAGTGAAACCCTTCTTTCACATCGTTGGTTCTTGGTAGAGTGAGTTTATTATATTAATAAATCCTTGTTGTGATATTTAAATACAGTTTTTCTAAATTCTAAACTGTAAAAATTGATCTTGAAAGTTTAATCCAGAAATTCAAAAAACTTAACTTAAAAATGGCTCAAATTACTCCGGAAGAGCTACAAAGTATCCTTTCTAGAATTGGTGCTTTAGAAAATTTAAATATATTGCCCCCGGAATTGGATTATAATGATCCAATTCTGTATTATCAGAATCCCGATGGAACACCAGCTGATCCATCTTCTATTGAAAAAGTACCGGAATTAATTAACGGTATTCCAATTTTCGAGGGAAAATCCGACGAATTGAGTAGTTGGATTAAAGATGTTGATGCACTCGTGAAGGCTTATCAAATTTGTGGCTCAAGTACGGTTGCACAAAAAAATAAATTTTATGCCATTTGCACAACGATTAGAAGAAAAATTAAAGGCGAAGCAAATACAGCCTTAGTTAATTCAGATGTCAATATTAATTGGAATCTGATAAAGAAAACGCTTTTAACGTATTATGGTGAGAAAAGGGATCTTACCACATTGGATTACCAGCTTATGAATGTTTCACAGTCTGGTAGAAGCTTGGAAATTTATTATGACGAGATAAACAGATTACTCTCGTTAATAGCTGGACAGATTAAAACCAACTCAGCATTTAGTCATCCAGAAGCATGCAGGGCAATGATTAGCATGTATAACAAAAAGGCCATTGATGCTTTTATTAGGGGTTTGGACGGTGACATTGGGAAATTTTTGAAAAATTATGATCCTGAATCATTGGCAAATGCTTATGCTTATTGTATAACATATCAAAATATTGAATTCAGAAAAATAATGGCAAAACCAAGAAACTTTGAAATGTCTTCATCATCTAAGAACCTTATTCCAATTAAATTACCACCAAGACTCCCACCGAGGTTTGTGCCTCAACAACATTCTAATAATCATAAAACATATCAACCAATGCAGACTTATGTTCCACAAAGATTTGCGCCTAACGTTATTCCACATCAACGACCTCAACAAAAAAATTATAACCCACAATTCCATAATCAGAATTTCCAAAATTCACAGTTCCGTAATCACAATTTACAAAATCCACAATGGAATGGTTCCCAGTTTCCGAAGCCTCAACTTCCGAATTCCAACTTTCCTAGAAATCCGCAAAATAATCCATTTATGCGGAAACCTACCGATAAACCTGAACCAATGGAAATTGATGAATCAATAAGGTCAAGACAAATAAATTATACAAATAGGCCCCCAATTCCAAATAAAAATCCTAGACAGTTTAATATTCAGACTATAAATAGTGAAGAGGATCCAGAAACAGAGCAGTACTTTGAACAGGTTCCATACTTGTCCGAGGAAAATTGTCCTGAGGGAGCGTCTTTTGAGAGATATTCCACGGGAATTGGATATCAGGAAGGAGATGAAGAGTCTTTTTTAGGCGATGAGGCTGAGTTGAATTTTTTAGGGTAAATTCTGCGTTGCCATATTTTTTATTTTATGGTACACGCGGTGAACCATTGAAAATACTTGTAGATACTGGATCAAATAAGAATTTTATTCATCCAAAATTCGCTAAGATTTCTCATCCGGTTGAGAACCCTTTCTACGTCTCTTCAGTTGGAGGGAGTATTAAAATTTTCAACTATTCACAAGCAAAACTTTTTCAACCATATTCAGAAGTAAACGTTAGGTTGTATCACATGAAAGAATTAAGAACGTTCGATGCCATAATTGGGCATGATACTCTGAGTAAGATGGGAGCAATCATAGACACAAAAAATAATTTATTAACCATTAATAATAATTCTATTCCTTTGTTGGCATATAGGTTACAGGAGGTGAACCATATACAGATAAGGGATGCCCATTTGGAAGAACCAAAAAGGAAGGTATTACTGAAATTATTAACCACATTTCAAGATCTTTTTCAACCAATGGATGGTAAGTTGTCATTTACTACCAACGTCAAAGCTGAGATCCGAACAAACAATGACAGTCCGGTCTATTCAAAATCATACCCATATCCACAAGGATTAAAGTCAGAAATTGAGAGACAAATTAATAAATTGTTAGAGGATGGAATTATACGCCCCTCTAAATCTCCATATAATTCACCAATTTGGATAGTCCCAAAGAAATCTGACGCTTCAAATACAAAAAAATATAGAATGGTTATTGATTTTAGAAAACTAAATACGAAAACAATTAGTGACCGTTATCCGATTCCAGATACTTCTACGGTTTTGGCAAATTTAGGCAAGAGTAGATATTTTACAACAATTGACTTAGCTTCTGGTTTTCATCAGGTTCTCATGTCGGAAAGGGATATTGAGAAAACTGCCTTTTCCGTTAATAATGGGAAATATGAGTTTGTACGTATGCCATTTGGGCTTAAGAATGCACCAAGTATTTTTCAAAGAGTTATGGATGATGTTCTTAGAGCATATATTGGAAAAATTTGCTTTGTATATATTGATGATATTATCATCGTGGGAGAAACTTTTGAGGAACATTTAGAAAACATTAAAACAATTTTTGAGACATTGCGAAGTGCCAATTTTCGGATTCAACCAGAAAAGTGCGAATTTGTGAAGAATGAAGTAGAATTTTTGGGATTTATTGTTTCAGCGAGTGGCTTGATGCCAAATCCAAAGAAAGTTCATGCAATTAAAAATTATCCTCAACCTACGAATGTAAAGGAACTTAGAATGTTTTTGGGTTTATCAGGATATTATAGGCGTTTTGTGAAAAATTATGCAAAGATAGCAAAGCCATTGACTAAGTTTTTAAAAGGTGCTAATGGACACCGACAAATTTCAAAAAATGAATCTAAAAATTTCAAAATAAAATTGGATAGTGAAGGAACAAAAGCTTTTGAATTACTAAAGGAAATTTTATCATCGGAGGATGTATTGGCGTTCCCAGACTTTGAAAAACCTTTTCTACTCACAACTGATGCATCAAATAAAGCGATTGGTGCTGTGTTGTCACAAAATTTCCATGACGGAGAAAGACCAATTACGTTTATTTCAAAAACATTGTCTAGTACGGAGGAAAATTATGCGACCAATGAAAAAGAAATGCTTGCTATTGTTTGGGCATTGCATTCTCTTAGAAATTTTATTTATGGTCAGAAGATAATAATTTATACTGATCATCAGCCCTTGACATATGCAATTTCACCCAAAAATAATAATGCAAAATTGAAACGATGGAAGGCTTTTTTGGAGGAGCATGATCACGAAATTCATTATAAACCAGGTAAAGCAAATGTGGTGGCTGATGCATTGTCAAGAGTTCAGATTAATTCATTAACTGCTACACAAAATTCTGCTGATGATGATGACAATTCTTTTATTCCGTCTACAGAGGCTCCATTAAATGTATTTAAAAATCAAATTATTTTCAAAATTGGAAATCGATCAAGCTATGGTTTAGTTGTACCCTTTGAAGGTTTCAAGCGACACATTTTCATTGAGCCAAGATTCACAATTGAGTTTCTTATAGAAAAGTTGAAGAACTTCCTAAATCCGAGTGTTGTAAATGGAATTTTCACTACTGAGCCAATAATGGCAACAATACAAGAGATATATAGACAGCATTTTGATCCAAGAATTATAAAGGCTCGATTTTCACAATTGAAGGTTCAGGATATTCAAGATGAGGAAAGACAATTGGAAGAAATAAAAAAGGTTCATCAATTTGCACACAGAAATGCTACAGAAAACATTGAACAGCTTTTAAAAAGTTTCTATTTTCCAAAAATGACAAAAATAATTAAGCAATTTGTGAAAAATTGTGAAGTTTGCAAAACAGAAAAGTATGAAAGGAATCCCCAGAAGTTTGTACAGTTTAAAACTCCTATACCAAAACAGCCAGGCGAGATAATTCATGTTGATATATTTGTCTATGATATAAATAATTTATTTTTAACAACGATTGATAAGTTTTCTAAATATTTAAGATATAGAGCTATAGAGTCTAAATCTCTTCTGGATGTTGAAGATGCACTCCTTGATCTCTTGCATGAATGGAATATCCCAAAGATGGTTGTAATGGACAATGAAAGTTCACTTAATTCTAATGTTATTGAGCAGCGTTTGAGAAATTTAGATATTCAAATATTTAGAACACCTATTCACAGATCAGAAACAAATGGCCAGATAGAGAGGTGTCATTCTACTCTAAGAGAAATCTCAAGATGTATCAAAAAGGATGTACCAGATATTGATGTTGCACAACTAATAAGGTCTACAGTACACAAATATAATAATTCAATACACAGCTTTGTAAAAAATACACCTAATAATATATATATTGGAGACATAAATAAAAATTTAGATGCAGATGAAATGATAAAACAAAAAACAAAAAGCCGTGAAAAAGTGATAAATTTGTATCAAAAGAAAAATGAGCACATACAAGAAAAACAGTATCCAACTTTTAATCCAGGAACTTATGTTTTTGAAAAAACTTATGATATTTCTAAAAGAAAAAGTAGATACAAAAAAATTAAAATCAAAGAAAACCACGATACATATATTATCGATACAAATAATAGAAAAATTCATAAAATAAATATAAGAAAAGAATGATTTTGTTATTTTATCTTTATTTCTAGGATATTTCTCCTGTGTTTGTCAAATGTCATCGTGGAATCGACAATTAAAGTGCATGATTTTAATCAGAATCCTTTGGCAATTATTCCATTGGGAAAAGCAAAAATTCAGTTAGGAAATGTCAGAATTATACAACCCATTAATTTTACGCAATTTGAAGATATAATTCAAAATTTTGATGAAATTTTGACAACAAACAAATTTAATGGACAACTTTATCAGTTACTCAAAAAGAAACACACAATATTGTATAATACATATTATAAATTAAAACCAATAACTCATCGAAGAAAACGCTGGGACACCATTGGAACGGTTTGGAAGTGGATTGCAGGATCCCCAGATGCCGAAGATCTGCGTGTTATCAACAGTACCATGAATAGTTTAATTGATAGTAATAATCAGCAAGTCCTTATTAATAACGCCATAGACACAAGAATTCAACATATTAGTAAATCAACGAACAATCTCTTGGAATTGAATTTTAAGACACAATTGGAACATCAGAGGGAAATGCATATTCTTACAACGATTCTCAACATGGATGCTGTTCAACAACAATTGGAGATTTTGGAAGATGCGGTTTTACTTGCAAAACATGGCATTTCAAGTAGCAGAATTCTATCATTATCGGATTTCGCTAGGATAAAACCTTTTTAGAGCAACAAAATGTATTTGTTACAACATTTGAAAAACTATTATCAAAATCGTCCACTCAAGTTACAATGAATAATACCCATATCTTGTATATGCTTAAAATACCTCAATTATCTTCAGAAATATACCAATATGAATTTATTGACTCCTTAATACAAGATCAAAAAAGAATTCATCTGGATTCAAATTATATCCTTTTCAACGACACAATAACCTTCGAGATCAACAGTGAATGTATACAGGACGACAACATCTTTATTTGCGATTCGAAACTAATGAAGACACCAAATGAATGTATCCACAAACTGATTCGAATACAACATGCAAATTGTACCTTCGATAAAGTTTATTCAACGGGAATTGTCAAACGTATAGATGAAGCCACTATCCTACTCAATAATGTAAACCTCAGCTTACAGTCAAATTGCAGCAACAATGTTCAGTCACTGGAAGGATCGTATATAATTCAATTTGAACAATGTGAATTATATTTAGACAACAATATATATACGAATTTTATTGTCAAAATTGACAGTAAAACATTTAGACCGACTACAGGATTAATGGTGAAAGAAGATAATTTAATTGATATACCATCACAGGAGTATTTGGCGAATTTGACCCTTCATCATAGGAGTATTCTAAACCATGCCTATCTACTAAACAACTCTTTACAATGGAAGTTACATCTTTTCGGCATGATAAGCTTTTGTACCTCATTCATAATTTTATTGATAATAGTTGTTGGAATCATTGTAAAGTATTGGAACTCAAAAAAGGTAAACATCGAAATCAATATCAATGAACAAGAAATGGCAACAGCACCCACTTCAGAAGAAATTCAAGGAAAACATATAACAATAGAAAATAAATCACCATATCCAGATGTTTCAACAGAACGATTTATCGAAATACAAAACTTTCTCAACATGCCAACGCAAGATCGCTCTTTTAGACTTTGAGGACAAAGTCTTTTAAGAAGGGAGGAGTTAATTACCATCATCATTCTACAACGTTAGACACAAACATTGCTATTCATTATGATAGCCAGCCACCTGTGTTTATTAGAAAGTGCATTCCGTTCAACTTCAATTGTATCATCAACACCAGTAGCACCAGACATCATTCCCAGAACCCACAACGAGACACTTGTTTTCATAGGAATTAATAATCAATAACATTTCAATCAATAAAAACCACATCGCAGTACAGCAGCAGAGTAGTTTACCACAGTCCGGCTCTTGATCTAGTTTAGTTAAATTTAACTGATAGAATTAATTTAGTTATTAATGAAAAGAAGTGAGAATAAAAATATTTTTTTTAATTAAATAAACGTAAAGTTTATTAACTACTACCTTGCGGAATTCCTGCTGGGATTGAAAACGTGTCCGAGGGACACTCATTCAAAGATACCCTAAACGACCTTTGCTGAAGGTAGTTTCGGATGATTTTAATCAGATGAAGAGGAAAGTTTAAGTTACAAAGCATGCATACAAGCCCATCGTGCAGGGCATTGTCAAATGCCTTTTCAACGTCTAACAACGCTATGGCAGTGGACTCAGATACAGCTTTGTTACTCCTTATGGTATAACCCGAATTAGCTGATGAGTAGTGGAATTCCCTTTCCTGAACCCAAACTGTTTCGGTAGGAGGATGTTTTGCTCATTGACAAACTGCAGGAAACGATTGAGGATTAACTTTTCAAATAGTTTGCTCAGCGCTAAGAGAAGGCTTATTGGTCTGTGGCTTGAAGGAGATGTTGGATCCTTCCCGGGTTGAATGAAGCAAAACTGAAGGTGTCCCCGTTATATATCATGCACTTCTGCAAATGAGACGTTCCTTACTTAGATTTGAAGCCTGTTATAGGAAAGTACTGTGCATTTGCTGTGCATTTACTGAAATCACTTTAAATTTGCGTTAATTTCAATAATTGAATGTTAAAAATCAAAAGTTTTCATTACTGAAGTCAAAGAGTTTAAAATGTTCCAATCGATTGGTGCAAACATTTTAAAGGGTGTATTCGATAAAAATGGCACACACATATATACTCATCAAAATTAAACTGATTATCGGATTTACTTGAAATTTTCAGGAAATGAAGAACTACTAATGAGTTTTGATTTACAACATTTGTTTTATCCAATTTCATCTCCCATCCCGAATACCCACACCTTCCTTTTCACTCCACCCATCAAATTTTGTACAACCGATTTTTCCAGTGTTTTTGTTGTTCTTACCCAAATTTTCTTCAATTCTAGCTCTGTTTTTAAAGTTTTGGGATGTTTGCGAAGTTCCGTTTTCATAATTGCCCAGAATTTTTCAATTGGACGAAGTTCCGGTGAATTTGGTGGGTTCATATCCTTTGACACAAAATTGACTCCGTTGGCTCGGTACCACTCCAATACGTTTCGAGCGTAGTGGCAGGATGCTAGATCAGGCCAAAACAGAGTTGATCCTTTGTGCTTCTTAATGAATGGCAAGAGACGCTTCTTAAGGCACTCTTCCGTGTAAATCGCACCGTTTATTGTTCCGGAAGTGATGAAGGGAGCACTTGAAGGGTGATACGGTCAAAATTTGGTCAAAGGAAAACGCGTGTAAATCGGTGAAATCGTTTATTTAAAAAATCAAATTAAATTTCTTTTTCAAGTTCAATTAGTATAAAATTCAGGAAAAATATTCAGTTAGGCTTCCGCTTTTCCAAATCCGAATTGCCGGGCCTTACGCTTGACCCCTGCCATCAGATTTTGTACAGCCACCTTGTCCACCTTCTTCGCCGCAGAAAGCCAGTTTGCCTTGAACTGCTGCTCGTCCTTAGCAGTTTTTTTGGTCTTCTTTAGGTTCCGCTTGACAATAGCCCAGTATTTCTCAATTGGGCGGAGCTCTGGCGTGTTGGGAGGGTTCTTGTCCTTGGGAACCACCTGCACGTTGTTGGCGGCGTACCACTCCATGGCCTTTTTACCGTAATGGCAAGATGCCAAATCCGGCCAAAACAGTACGGAACAACCGTGTTTCTTCAGGAAAGGCAGCAGACGTTTATTCAAACACTCTTTCACGTAAATTTCTTGGTTGACAGTCCCGGAAGCTATGAAAATGCTGCTTTTCAAGCCACAGGTACAGATGGCTTGCCAAACCAGATATTTCTTTGCGAACTTTGACAGTTTCGTGTGCTTGAAAATATCTGCTACCTTTCCCCTTCCTTTTGCCGTATAAAACTCCTGTCCCGGAAGCTGCTTGTAGTCGGCTTTGACGTAGGTTTCGTCGTCCATTACCACGCAGTCAAACTTCGTCAGCATCGTCGTGTACAGCCTCCGGGATCGCGCTTTGGCCGTCGTATTTTGTTTATCATCGCGATTTGGAGTCACTACCTTCTTGTAAGTCGATAGTCCGGCTCGTTTTTTGGCTCGATGCACGGTTGTAGACGATACACCCAGCTTATTTGCGGCATCTCGGAGAGATAGGTTAGGGTTTCGCTTGAAACTACCGGCAACTCTCTTTGTCGTCTCAGCGGCTTCCGGTTTTCGATTTCCCCCCGATCCAGACTTCCTGGCTGTCGACAAACGTTCCCCAATCACTTTAATTACATTTGTAACGGTTGATTTGGCAACTTTTAGCGATTTTGCCAACTTTGCGTGCGAGTAGCTCGGATTTTCGCGATGCGCGAGCAAAATTTTGATACGCTGCTCTTCTTGCTTGGACGGCATTTTGACAACTGAAGAGTGAATTCCAAAATCAAAATAGGAACAACATTCTACACACACACACCTTCAAAATAAGGGGTGTTCAGGTTTTTTAAATGCAAAATTGATAGAAATACGTCAAGTTGATATTGACCAAATTTTGACCGTATCGCCCTTTATTTCACCACATCCGCAAATCGCCTGCCATATTAGAAACTGCTTTGTAAATTTCAATAGTTTCTTCTTTCGAACATCCTCCGGAACATCGAACTTCGACTTGGCAACGAAATATTCTTGCCCAGGAAGTTGACGGAAGTCGGCCTTGACGTATGTTTCGTCATCCATCACGATGCAACCGGATTTGGTGAACAGCTTCGTGTAAAGTTTCCGGGCGCGGGTTTTCGCAGTGATGTTTTGTTTTTCAGTCCGGTTTGGGGCTTTTTGCACTTTGTAAACATGTAACCCAGCACGCTTCATGGTTTTCTGCACAAAACCGACTGACACCTTTTTAGCGACATCTCGAATTGACATGTTTGGACGGTTCTTGAATTGTTGTACGACTTTCCTGGCCATTTTACTGTCCATTGAACCACTTTTACGACCACTCCCTTCCTTCCTTTGGACACTCAGACGCTCCTTGAAGGTTCTTATTACACGAGACACAGTTGTATTTGCAATTCCAAGCCTTTTAGCAATCCACCGGTGGGACGCCCCTGGATTTTGATTGTGAGTGCACAAAATTTTCTCACGGACAATTTCTTGTTTCGACGACATGACTGGAACTACTGAATGTATAACTATGAAACTTGGCAGATGTAAATAATACACTATGGATAAGATCTACTCAAATTTCTAGGTTTTTTACTCATACGATTCAAAAGTTACAGAAGATTTTCTGTGTGCCATTTTTATCGAATACACCCTTTAAAAATCAACCGTGAAATGACTTAGTTACTAACGTTCAAAACCTAAGCATATTATGTTACGCTCCAAATTTTCCTACTAGCAACGTGTACCCGTGAATTGAAAACAAAAACGTAGTCCTACGTCAAAAGTAGGAAATCCAGTGAAAATTATCGTGGATAGCAAAAGAAAGTGTGAGCGTTTCATAAACACTTAAGCGAAGTTAAAAATTACCATACAACCAAATAACTCCATGCTTGAATGTGCTTCTATTGCATCAAACGATAGCATGTCCAGCTTTGTGGAAGGCCTAAATTCAATATTTGCAAAATTCAAGCATGATTCATTACTCTCTGATGAAAGGTTTTGCTGCTCGTCACAAACTTTAAACAGTATCGAAAGTCACACAAACACACCGGTCCCACTCACTCATAAAGCGACACTCCATTTGATTCATTGTCAAAGTCCATTGAAATGGGCAGACAATACCAGCCACAATTAAGTTTGCCCATATAGACAACCGACATTGCCCGACCCGAACGGACATTTATTGCCTGGGAGAATATCAATTTCCTCTTCATTGGCCTCTTCCTTAGGTGTGCGCCCTGTAGCAACCTCCGGGCCTTCGGATTTGATTGTCCAAAGGTAATGAGTTTATTCACACCCCCTCGTCTCGCAAGTCACACAATTCTACCAACCATCCAGATTTGCAGTGTGCATCCGTAAACATTTGGTTATCCTGGCTCTGTAAGGGATTTCAATTGTTCGGAGAAGCTGTAGCAAATTCTCTTCCTTACACACAGGACTGGCCAAGAAAAGATATCTCAACAAGAAGGAGTAACAAGTAGTGTAGAGCAGGCTATTCAGCCCGAGCTCGACCTGGGCGGTGCTTTGTTTTGGAAAATGAACTTTATTGAATTACCCGGACAGTCGATTGAGTTTGGTGCTGGCTCGTCTTGAACCCGAGTGGTAGGATGGGGGTTGGGGGAATCCATCTTTTGTTTGGATCGACAACAATGAGATTATCGAGTTTATCCCCAGAGCTACATCTATCTCACTTGTTGGGATTTAGATGCTAAAAGCTGTCCCTATGATGTAAATATCTTGCCATCGCAATGCTATGGAAGACAACAACGGGGATTTAAACCTTTGTCAAGTTGTTCGGAGTTTGTTGAAAACTGGAAATCATCTTGATAATTGTCACTTGCATTTGAATAAAATCGACTAAAAGTTGGAGAGCTATGCAAATTGAGTCGTTCCCATCGAACGTGTTTATTCGCACAAAAATCCCGCGATAATCCGTAGCTGCCTAATGATGCAACTGAATCATGCATTATAATTTACCAGATTATGCTCGTACTCGCTAGTGTGGGTACACAGTGAAACATGACTGCCTTTGCCTATCGGAAGCAAACCTGAACCAGACGGGCATCAATCGTCCAACTGCAATTGCCTCGCCTGTTTGAGGGCTAAATACGCTTCGAGACTATGCTCGAATTGGGAAATCGGCAAAACAAAACGATTGTTGCACACTCATAGGAAAAAAAAATTGCTCTTCAATCCCCTCATTCAACTGACACTGCAACTGCAAGTGGAGAATATATCCTGCGACGAGCACCGGGAACGGAAACCGGGAACAACACAGAG
This sequence comes from Aedes koreicus, assembly GCA_024533555.2. NCBI lineage: Eukaryota > Metazoa > Arthropoda > Insecta > Diptera > Culicidae > Aedes > Aedes koreicus. The sequence goes on from JAHHFK020004501.1 coordinate 45,441, forward strand.
GCTTTTGATAAATGATAGCAACACACGGCCCAGGCAAATCAACCGAACGGATGCACTTTCTCTCTATCTATCTCACTCCCACTCACTCAACAAATGTATGCATGGTCGATTGGAGCTTCTGCATACGTGCACTGTCTTGTGTAGTGTGTGTGTGTGTGCGCGCGAATGTATCCATGAGCAATAGCAACAACCGCCAAAGCCAATTGTCCGTGCACAGAACGACTGAATAAGCAATGAATGATGGAACGATAGAGACGATTGCGCTGCATTTGTTGGTAGGTTGAATGCACAATGCGATGTGTCGAGTGAGGATTTATGCTCTTTGTTATCGACAGAGTGGTTGCCATTTTGCTATCTCGCTCGCTCGGAGGGAAATTCAAACGAAAACACTCTTCATGGAAAGCAGAAATCATCGTTTGACATGTTGAGCGATCGAAAGAAATTTTTCGCGGCCATCCGTTTCAATTACCGCTGTAACAAGTTGGCTAACTTTTCTCATTAATTTTCATTTGGCCTTGGCAGAAGATAAGAAACTTTTAACTTTTTAATTGAAACTTTTTGCTTCTTTGCGCTTTTTCCCTCATTTAAAAAGAAACCACCTGTCGAATAAACAAAAAAAAAACCTAACCTCAAATGGAACCAGAACATGAACTTCGGGAAAATGCTCTAAAAAAAAAGAAAAACAACTTTTGCCCGAAATAAACGACAACCTAAATGGATTGGGCAGATTTTCAGCATGTGAGAAGTCACCCCTCCGAAAATAAAAGAATCGCAGCAGGAGCAACTTCTTAATGAAATGTCAATAATTACAAGCCTGACACCCCTCGCAAAGGTCGCTTATTTCGGGGGGAATGGAAATTCGTAGCTTTTTAACCTTGATATGAAAAGCCAAACGATACAACAGCACTCCTACCTGTACTTTACCACTTGGGAAGCATTGAGCTTTCTTTACCGAAGTAGAAACAGGTATCTTCCATTATCGTTAATGGATTTTTTTTTATGAAAGTTCATCAATAGCAAAGCGGTGACGTTTGCACACCTCGTAGAGTAAGGTGGGGCAAAAGTTCGAGTGGGGTAAAAGTTCGTTTTGCAGTTTTTTATACACAGAGTACCGAAAAATTGGCATCACTGGTATGGATTGGTAGGAATTTTGACAGTTCACATTCAGATGTAAACAGTTCTTGGCTCGGTTGCGTTTTCTCAAAATAATGAGGTAAAGTTGTTTTTTCGTCCAAAAAATGTAATTTTTTAGTAAATGGTAAACGTGTTTTCGTACACAAAACTTCAGTTTTCAAAAAAGTTTTGTTGTGCCTTTAGTTGCTGGTTTGAATACCAATCAGATGCTGCCTTACAATTTTCAGTATTATTTCCCAGTTTTGCACTATTTGATGTAAAGTCCTTGAATCCATAGTGGGGCAAAAGTTCGAATCGCGAGTGGGGCAAAAGTTCGAATCAGAATAATCATGTACTTGCTTCCTTACGTATAATCATACAGGGTCTACAAAAGAAAATCGGAGCGGAAGGTATGTACTTCCGATATGCTGGAAGTCGCCCAACAAAGGCTTGCCTATGGCGAATCTAAACTCGCTATTGCCAAAAGTCTCGGAATTACGGAAGTCGCATTGCGTAAGAGGCTGAAGAAGGTAAATAAATCAAACTTTTTTTTTATGGTTAATCGTAGTTTAATTTATTCTGTTCCGGTTTTAGGGCTACGGAGCGCAAAAGCTTGGTCGGTTGAGATCAATCTTTACTCCAGATCAAGAAGAAGAACTAGCTGGACATTGCAAGAATCTCGATGACGCATTCTATGGATTATCGTTAATCGACCTCCGAAGAGCGGTATTCCAGTACGCCGAGGCAAATAAGGTCACACATGGATTCAATACGGAGTCAAAGATAGCTGGTAAAGTGTGGACGATCTCCTTCATGCGTAGACACAGATTGTTACTGCGAAACTCCCCAGCAAACCAGTCTTGCGAGGATGATGGGTTTTAACCGGGTGCAAATGACCAAATTTTTCGACAATTTGACCGAAGTGACAACAAAGTATAGCTTCAGACCAGGTCGGATCTACAATATGGACGAAACAGGAATGTCTACAGTACCGAATATTGTCCCGAAGGTCGTCTCTACATCCGGAAAGAAAGCGGTAGGTAAAATAAGCTCGGCTGAGAGAGGAGAGCTCACCACAGCAGTTTGCGCTATGAGTGCTGTGGGAAGTTATTTGCCACCGGTTCTGATCTCTCAAAAGAAAACGTCAAAAGCCGGAGCTTCTCAATGGGGCACCTCCAGGAACCGAAATGTTCGTTTCTGATTCGGGATACATAAACTCGAATCTTTTCTTTCAATGGATACAGCATTTTCAGAAGCACACTAACGAAACGAAGGAGAACCCGGTCTTGCTCATTTTAGACAATCACAGCACACATCAATCGTTGGAAACTGTTCTCTACTGTCGAGAAAATTGAATTATTTTGCTGTCTATTCCCCCACACAGTAGTCACAAAGTCCAACCGTTAGATCGCTGTTTCTTTCAAGCCCTGAAAACCAAATGGTATGCCGAAGCGTGCAATAATTGGCTTGTGTCCCATCCTGGAAGAGTTATCACGCAGTATCAAGTGGCTGAACTGTTTGGGATAGCTTACTGCAGATGTGCAACAATCGAAAAAGCGATCAATGCTTTCAGGATGTGTGGCATCGTTCCAATCAATCCTGGAGTGTTTACAGATCAAGATTTTGCCCCAAGTGAAGTGACGAATATTGATCAGTCGAGCATTGAAGATGTTGACCCGGAACCCACTACCACCAGTAGTACAGAACCCAAGTAGCACCGAAAACAAGTTTTATTTGTCAATTGTCATGCTGTAGATTTATAACAGTGTGATGTGACTAGTTTTGTCATGAAGAAGTACGTTTCATGCAATTCAAATATAGATTCTTTTAGCTCATTAATGATTTGTCATACATGTGCTCTATGTTTTCCAGTTAAAACATGTTTGTTTACGTCTGATATCTTGTTTGCATATTATGTTTCATAAATGTATCAACATTAGTCTTCCGTATTTCAAAAAACAAACATGCGAGAAACGTCAAGCGTCATAACAAAACTAGTCAGGTATGTTTTGTTAGAGCCATATTGAACGGGAAGAGATAGTTTTATAACTTTGCCTTAGTTATGCTAGAATGATGAGAACGGAGCCGACCTCGGCTAAGTGGTTAACATCCATACCTCTCACACTGAAGTCACGAGTTCGAATCTCACACCGGACAAGTTACGAAAGTACCCAAACATGTATTTTGAGTGACAACGATGGGAGATGAACCAGCTCAGGGCTGAAAATCTCGATAATCAAGGAAAAAAAATTGAATGATGAAAAATTGAAAATTTCAGTTGTCATTTGCTTGTATGGTCGAACATTATGATTGATGCTATTGCTTGTACGACAACGTGAAGTATCAACAAAACGTAGTCGCAATCAACGAATAATTTGGTTGAGCAAATGCTTTTTATTTAAACTTCTACCCCTGGCTTGAATTCTCTTATATTAAAGTGAATGCATATTTAACTCCCCTATGGTGAGGTTTAAGAGGATTCCGTCTAACACATATCTCATGTGTCGAAATGGTCGAGCGGTAAGAACCCCGACCTAGTAAGGTTGGCGTTCATAGTATGAGCCCCTGAATCATTAATGCTTTTTTGTTGCCTGCAAAAATTTGTTCAACTAAGGTTTTAGATTTGTTTGTTTTTGACCATTGTCAGACATAAATTTTGTTTCGTAAGCTCCACCTTCTGCGCTATTTCTATTCTACAGTAGTTCCGGAAAAGGTTTTCCATCATCGAAATGGCAACATAATCATTGGCCACATTGAAGCAAAAATGCATGCAATGAAACATTTTGTGTTACTTGGGAAGCAACTGGACGTTCTTCGCCATTGGCTGTATTCGTAGAGTCATCTGTGGAATTGCCCCAAAGTTCTTCAATCCACGTGAAGAGACCAGCAAAACGAAACACCGCTTCAAAAGTGGAACGGCTGGGGGGTACGTGCTAAGGGGCCGGCGGAAGGCGGTGTGTGGGGGGGTCCAGGGGGGGGGGGGGGTGGGTGAAAGCTTTTGTGTCCGGGTGGGGGTGTTTTTTTTTTTTTTGTGGGGGGGGGGTTTGGCCCGGAAGGGGGGAAGGGGGGGGGGGGGGGAATGTTTTCCCAACACTTAGAAAAAAAAGGAACTGAAAGCTATGGAGCAAGCACAAAAACTGTCAAAAACATCTAAACGCAAGAAACTTTTCAACGAATCGCAGCCTACTAAGAAGAAAGCAAAGATTGAGAAACACTAAATTTGAACACGTGACTATATCAGCTGCACCATGAAAGGTCGAACTTTCGTTTCGAAGGTTGTTTCGAAATATTATTTTTAACATCGTAATTTTAATTTCATTGAGCTTGTACCTTTTCCGAAGAGAGATAAACAGTTGTTGAATAAATCAATATGCTTAATTTGTTGTAACTTTATTAAACAAAAAATTGAAAAATAAAATTCCACTAAGGTCGAACTTTTGCCCCACCTTACTCTTCAAGGCATTGCTTGTTTGGTATGTTTCTTCACACGATAATCTTCATGAAAACACTGCCTTGTCCATTCACTCACTGACAAAAGGGGTTTTTTATTTACCTTAGATGCAGGATATCTATATAACGCCTCGTTTGGTGTGCAGAACAATTTTTATTTGAAACCAATTGTTAGTCGGTGGGAGCATTGAAAGGATTTTCCATTTAGCGTTTCCTATCTTCAAAGTTGAATAAAACAAACTGTTTGGGAGATACTGACGAGAATTATTTTTCGTTCGAAAGGCCTATCAATATCATTATGTATGGAATATGATATCGTTCAAATGGCCATCTCCACTTCGCTTGGTGGCGTGCATTCAAGAGGTCAAAACTGACTCTGGCGCACAAATCAGGCTGAATCTCGTTGATGACTTAAGTAATGTTGGCTTTGAGGACATCGGTGGATTACAACTTATTGGTATAGAACTGCGACTTAACCCCACAAGAAAAAGCCTAGCGGGTTTAAATCACACGATCTTGCTGGCCAGTTCACATCGCCTCCGCGCGGAATAACCATACACGGAAATCGCTTATTTAGAATATCGATTGTTTCGTGCGCTGTGTGGCACGTTGTACCGTTCGGATGGAACCACATATCGTTCACATCCATAACGTCCAGTTTAGGCCAGAAGAAGTTGATAATCATGGTATGGTGATAGCTTAGCCAGCGTCGTTTCCGAAGAAGTACGGACCGATGCACTATGGGTAAAATGGTGGCCAAAAATCGAAACATTTACTTGCTTTGAATGACGTGTCTTGTATACCATTTCATAGCCATATAGTTCAAACCTAGATGCTCTCTGAAAACTCATTGCGCCACAGACATCCGACTTAGAAAAATTGTGAAAATTGTAGAAAAAATGCATTTCAAACAAATGCAATTTTCTCAGCAAATAACGTTCCATTTTCAGAATTTAATACACCGTTGGAAAGTAAATTGTCTAAACTTTAAAATGGATACGTTGCCTAGGTTACACGGTTAGTACAAAATATTAAAACTATGGGCAATTATTGAAAAACATGTTTTTTATATTGCCTAAGTTGGACTCTATCTAACGAGCAGGGCCGAGCAGTCTCAAGAGACCACCACCCCAGTTTAGTTTGAGATTTTTTTTTTTTTTTGTTAATTACGATTATCGATTATGCGAACATAAAACAAACAAATCGTTCTAATTAAACACTGCTTGACAGGTGGAACTGTTAAATTTACAATTAAGTCTTAAAAATGTTACATAATTAATTATTATTTTTGTTTAAAATGGGTAAAAACAGACTGAAAATTATCATTCCACATAAAAACTGTATCTACCCAACTGGACTAGAAAGTTTTCAATGTTTTCACGATAACCTTGTTTGTATAATCTTAAGGAAATTCTCTGTTCATGTGCCATTTTACAATTTCTGCCAGCTATACTCAGGTATATTTATTTCCCAAAAATCCTAAATATTATCTACCTTCTACTTACTTGCATTCAAAAGACGAGGACAATATTTTCAAATCATGAGTTATTTAAATCAGTAGTTATTTAATCGAAAAAAAAAACCGAAAAGAATTGTTTGTGATAATATGGAACATAGGAGCATCGTGTTACTTTTTGATCCAAACGAATCTCAAATAGTCAATGCAACAGAAGCAATTGAATATATCAAGGCAACATATAATATTGATCTTGCCAAAGAAGAACGACTACTTAAAAACTTGAAGTACGTAGTACAACATTTTTACAATGCGTGGTAAAAGGCTCACCGCAAACAAGAGTGCTTTGAGAAATACAATAAGTATTGGCTCGACGGTCATTTGAAACTTGCAGAGTACATCACAGCAACACTTTCAACGTCAACTGGCCGTGGAAGTCCACAAAAACAATTTGATGAACTTAGTGATAGAAGTAAGCGAAGGAAAACCGATGAAATGTTCGGCGGTGATGTTGACACTATAGTAAAGGCTCTTTTAGCCACAAGAAAAATTGCATCATGTTGAATTTGATTGGCCATGTTCTAAAAAATCGTGAAAGTGCCTCTAAGATGTTTACGACTCTCAAAGATTCACATGGAATTATGTCACCTGAAGAGGCATTCGAATATTTTTTAGACTGCGATTTTATGCACATGAGCAAACAGTGAAAAAGGACCCATCAAGGTTTCCGAGCTACCTTGTAATCAAGAGTATGGAAAAGGTTTGCCGGCGTCGGTGGTGTAGTGGTAAGCGTGACTGCTACTTGGCACCCCAGTGGGTGTGGGTTTAATCCCAGTCGACGTCGGTGGTTTTTCTGAGGCGAAAAAATCTGGTCACGTCTTCCTTCGGAAGGGAAGTAAAGCCGTTGGTCCCGGCTCATATTCATGAGTCGTTAGGTAGGGTCCAGGTGGTGGAGTCGTCTTCCTGGCGTCGGTGATTGTCACCATGTGAGGAAATAGGCCGACGTAAAATAAAGAAAGAAAAAAAAAGAAAAAAGTTTTCTCACCTTTAGCCGAGGCAATTGAAGAGTCATCATCAAACATTCAGGTAGACATAAATATCCACAATGTTTTTCCAGTACACCAACTATAAATGTTTCTTTCTTTTCAGGTCAAATAACAGGCACTCATGAGTCATACAGCAGAAAGAATCATTCAGATCATCGATGCGGAAATCATCCAACAAATGAATACCAACGACGACACAGAGCTAGTGCTTTTAAGCAGCTGGGGTATGAATGGCTCTACAGGCTACAGGCACCAAGCGCTATCAACGCCAAATCAAAAGGATGACAGTGACGTCTTTTCAGTGACAACAACTCCAATACAACTTTATTATCAGAACAACAAGAAAAGCATTTTGTGGCATAAGGTCTGTATCCACATTAATTCGGACACCTTCAAAACATTGTAACTTTTGAAATATTGCACGTAGAAATGAAAAATTTCACTGTGGCATAGCTGAGAGTCTATGATGAAAAAAACAGACAATGATTGATGTTTACATTTCATGTTTAGTATTCAAAATGGCGACGAAAGAAAAACAAGTGCGCGACCGAATTTTGTACGGGCGTACGGCAAATCCTGACTTGTCAATACGGGACCTTGCAAAAACAATGGATTTGCCTAAGTCCACTGTTCACGATGTGCTCAAATCATTTTCGGAACGTTTGACGGTGGAGAGGAAACCGAGAAGTGACAAAAACATTGGACGCACTGATCCTGTCATGGACCGAAAGGTGAAAAGTATATTAACGAAAACCCAAATCTCTCCATTCGAACGGTGGCTCGTAAAATAGGGATGTCGCCTGGTTTTGTCCAAAAATCAAAACAACGTTTGGGACTTAAGTCGTATAAAGTAAAAACAGTTCCAAATCGCAACGACAAACAGAACTTGGCAGCAAAATCACGGGCTCGACGTTTGTACTGCGAATATTTGACGAAGTTTTCATGCGTTGTTATGGACGATGAAACTTATGTCCTGGAGGATTTCAAGCAGCTTCCAGGGCTGGCTTTTTATTCTGCTATGGCCAGAAATGCTACAGCTGAGCATTTCAGAACGAAGAAGGCATCGAAATTTCCCAAAAAAATACCTTGTGTGGCAAGCAATTTGCAAGTGTGGCAAAAAGAGTAAATCTTTCGTCACTACAGGCACAATCAACAAGGAGATCTATCAGAAAGAGTGTCTACCCTTCATCAAAAGTCACAAAGAAAAACCATTGTTCTGGCCCGATTTGGCATCATGCCACTATGCTAAAACTGTGATGTAGTGGTACCAAGCAAATCAAGTGAACATTGTACCAAAAACCTCAAACCCGCCAAATTGCCCAGAGCTACGACCAATCGAGAGATATTGGGCTCTGATGAAGCGGAAGCTTTCTGGAAAGAAGCAAGGAATCAAAGACATCAAACACTTCCAGCAAATTTGGACAGAGACGGCTTCTCCGATTTCTGAAGAGTCTGTACAAATCCTAATGGACGGAGTTAAGCGCAAAGTTCGCAAATTTTATGCAAATACCGAATAACTATGTTTTGTCTTAACGAATTGTTAAAACGCATCCCATGAATCTGAAATAAACAACTACGACTGAAATATATTAGGTGCGCAACTAAGTTCTCGCTGTTTTTTGGTGTAAAAGGAACTTTATTTTGAAAACAAAATTTACAAACGAATTATTTAAAGTATTGCCCATCACTAGCTACGACTTTTTCTCATCTTTCTGGTAGAACGTGAATGCCATTTCGATAGAACTGTTCGTCTTTTGATGCTATCCAAGAATCAAGCCATTTTGAGATGTCATCATATGAGTGGAATTGCTGACCAGTGAGACCATGTGCCATCGAACGGAACAAGTAATAATCGGACGGTGCAATATCAGGAGAATATGGCGGGTGGGGTAGGACTTCCCATTTGAGCGTTTCCAAGTAGGTTTTCACGGGTTTCGCAACGTGAGGTCGAGCGTTGTCATGCTGAAGAATCACTTTTTCGTGTCTGTGCTCGTATTGTGGCCGTTTTTCGTGCAGTGCTCGGCTCAATCGCATCAATTGAGCTCGATACCATTCCCCGGTAATGGTTTCGTTTGGTATCAACAGCTCATAATAAATAACACCAACTTGGTCCCACCAAATACACAGCATAACCTTCGCAGCGTGAATATTCGGCCTAGGCGACGATGTTGAAGCATGCCCGGGCAGTCCCCATGAATGTTTCCGTTTTGGGTTACTGTAATGAATTCATTTTTCGTCACCCGTCACAATGCAATGTAGAAAACTCTTCCTTTTTTGCCGCTGGAGCAGTTGTTCACAGACGAAAAAACGACGCTCAACATCTCTTGGCTTCAAATCGTAAGGAACCCAAGTTCCTTGCTTTTGAATCATTCCCAACGCATGCAATCGCTTAGAAACGGCTTGGCGGGAAACTCCTAATCCTGAACCAAGCTCTTCTTGTGTTTGACACGGATCCTCATCGAGCAATGCCTCCAATTCAGAGTCTTCGAAGTTTTTTGGCCTTCCTTCACGCGGACGATCATCAACACTGAAATCACCGTTTTTGAAGCGACGAAACCAATCACGACACGTTGTTTCACTCAGAGCAGCATCACCGTGAACTTTTTGGAGCTCTCGATGTGCTTCAGCCGCCGTTTTCTTCGAATGAAAGAAGAAAATCAACACTTCCTGCAAATGACGATTATTTGGCACGAAATCAGACATCTTCAAACAACCAAAATATATAACACTAAACCAAAATCACTGATTTGGCAAAGCGGTTTGTTTACCATATGTCTGAGCTTGGTTTATGACGCTTGAGATGTACAACATTCGACCAGCACTTACTACTGGCGCCATCTATTGCTAAACAGCGGGAACTTAGTTGCGCACCTAATAATGCGAAATTTATGTTTTATTCATGTTTCTAGGTGTCCGGATTATTGCGGATACAGACCTTAATTAAACACCCCAATGCATTCGGTTCTATAGGCCAGTTATGCTGAAATTTATGAAAGAATCAAAAGAGATGGTACAGAAAAAAAAAAGAAAAAAAAAAAAAAAAAAAAGTGGTGTTCTTGCAGAAAAAATATAATTTTAGGGTGTGGTTTTTTTTTTTTTTTTTTTTTTTTTTTTTTGTTTGTGTGGGTTGCGCCGATAAATTATGTAACCGATACTTCTTCCATGTCCAACTGTCCAATATGTGGAGTTACTCCAAATGTAATGAGTGATATAGAGAAAATACTTTTTTTAAATCAAATTTTAAGTGCCATACAAATAACATTGTTTTTTTTTACTTTACAGAAGCTTGAAGCAGGATACGAATCGAATGAAGATGCTCTTCATTACGGCATATTGGATGCAATTTCTTGAGTGTCTATTACACATCTCCTACAGGATGGAATTTAAAAAGTGGAAGATATAAAGGATATAAAAGCCAAATATCTTGATCGGAAAAAAACTCGATATTGAAAATTGTACGAAGCATTCGGAGTACGAGTTGATCAACCCTGGGCAGGTGGAGCAGGGACTAGCACAACAGGGAACGTGTGTCGAAGAGCATTTTCAAATCCTGAATTACTTTCCAAAGTTTTGGACATAAGAACTTATTGTTAGATTTTTTTTTGGTTTACTGGCTGGACTCTGAATAGAGTAGAAACCTCTACACCAGCCCTTTGATGATATCGTTGCGTAGATCCTTTCGAATCATTTTGCCAGCCGTACACGGAACATGTCGTCCAAGAAGACGCTGTTGCAAATGACTCTTCAGGAGCCACGTTTGAGCATTTTGTGTCCTTTCGTTTGATTTTTTTTCCACTGCTATTTGTTATTTTGATAGTCAGTGTCACGCTTACAGCTTAAATAATTTGTTTCGATATTCCTTGTCTTTTGTAGTCTAGTCCGTTGGTGTGTTATTTATTTGTTTTGAGATTTTTCTGAAGCAGTTTTCTCGAACCAAAAATAAGAAGCCATAGTACTGTTTCTTGTGTGTTAGACTGATATAACTTAATTCCTTTAGAAGCATTTTACCAGCCGTGCAAGGATCATGTCGTCCATAGAGACGCTGTTGACACTGCCTCAAAAGGTGTTACATTTCCCAAGTTTGCTTCTCCTTTCTCTCCATTATGTTCATGTCCACTGTTTTGTCTGGTGTCATTTCGTCTTACCTCTTCTGGTTCATTTATTATTTTCGTGTGTTCTACATCATTCAATTTTGATCTTCCTATCCTTTCATTGTGTCTGTTATATTTATCTGAAACCAACTCCTAGTCTTTTAATGTCATATAAGTTCACCCATCGCATAAGATAGTGCGTGGTGAGTCTTAATTATTTGTATTATTTTGCAATTTAGAAAAGTTAATTATAAAGTTCTTACCTTGATGATGTGCAAGTGTGTTGTTAGTTTTTACTCACTTATAACCTATGTTATTTCATACAAGTTTCCGTTCCTTTGCGATCGTTTTTTAAATTGCCTCGATGGGATGTAATGTCCACTTCAGGTATGGTACCGCTCGCAATCATGGCATAGGGAAGAGAACAGGAGAAAAGAGAGAAAGCATTAAAACCGGCAACCTGCCATGCGCATGTGAGATTTTCATGGTGATATTCTCACAACGGCCGTTCAGAGTGGTTCAACGGATGCGTATGAGAGATCATTTCCGATTAACTTCCACTTGTTGACTCAACTCCCTCACGTTTAGATATAGAAGACAAGAAACATCCCATGGCGTGCTACATTCTGGAACATCAGGGCAATGATCCCCCATCGCATCTTCAAGTGATCATTACAAGCTGTCCATTTGGTTCAGGCACTTTTGAACGTTGATGTGGCAGCCCACTCACACATGAAATCTGCCGCGACCGACTCCACAGAACGCGCCCATACCCCTTTCTGAGCCGAAGGGCAGGGAAGAACTTATTGTTAGATTTCGTAATATTTTAATAGTAATCGATTGCCAAGATCCAATCAATCCTAAAAAAATGGATGACTATTGTAAAGAAACATATCGGTTGTATATTAATTTGTATGATTGGTATAAAATTCCAGCAACAGTGCATAAGGTACTCGCTCACGCGGCCGTCTCGAATGAACTAAAACGTCTACAGCAGACGTACAGTTTAAAGAGACGTTAATATAATGAATCGCTCACGCTGGAAGCATAATGATCCATTCACCGGCTCCTCTTGGAATGTTAGCTAAAGAAGCAGCAGGGTGCCAACATAAACTACTAAAAAAATGTCGTACCCATCATGCTAGGAAAAGGTCACGAGTTGATTATCTACATGACGTCTTTACTCGAGCTATGAATTTATCTCATCCTTTGATAATTTTAATAAATCTTTGCAATAGATTACGAAAGAAGGTATCACTTGAATATCCAGATGATGTCAAATCACTTTTAGTATTCGGAAATCTTGACAGCTCTGAAAATTTAAACACTGAAAGCAATGCACTAGACGAATTAATGGATGATGTTGAACAACTGGATGATGATTTTTCTCTTGATGAAAATCTAGAAAATGAGTAGAATTGCTTGTTAATTTGATTTAGTTTTAAGAGAAAGTTAATAAACAAAATTTATTCTGACAATTTATCAATGAAAATTATGTTTTATTTTGAAGTATATTCATCCCTGCAGTATAAAAAATGGAGACAAATCACAAACTTTGTTAAAGATGTTGATATGTGTTCAGTAAAAATAATGGAAACATATTAACGAACAATCCTTTCGACTAGTTTTAATGATTTATTTGTAAATATTTCGAGGGGGGGGCTTGGTAAGCAGATACATGCATTTGTGTGTTGGGGGTAATACAAAGCTCATTACTGGGTTAAATACTAGTTACACCTTCCGGATGCGATGAAAATACATAAATATGACTAAACTACTAGAATACTATCAAAAAATGCGAAAAAACAAAAAAAAAAAAAATTTCGGCCACCACTTTGTATGGAGCCGCCCCATAGTGACGATGACGCTCCTTGCCCAAAATGCACACCAAACAATCACTTTCTGGGGATGCATTGCCACTTGGTAGACCCCGAGTGGATAAGCCTTGTCCCTAATTCGACAAATCTGCTTGTTTACATATCAGTTCATCCAGAAATTAATTCGCCAAGTTGAAGTCTGCTAGAGGCCGGGTTCTTGTACGCGGCACTGAATCGACTGCTGCGAGTTCTCCTTCATACTTTCGCGTAGAACAAAGAACACTTATTTTAATAAAACAATTTTATCATTTGCACGTGTTGTTGGACTCAATAACTCTTCATGGTAATTTTGCAGGATACATTGAATTAATGACAGCTAATTTGAAATTTCAACAATAAGGCTGCAATCAACTGTAAGAGCTAGGGAATTCATAACGAATGACCCTTTAGTCCAAGATCGTTAATATAGACTGTTCCGATAATTATTAATACACTACTGATTAACCATCAATTCAAAATGCGTGCAGTACTCAATCAACTTTTGGCTGCGTCCTGTTGTTTACATCCAAATTAAACTCATGTTGTCATTTTGTACCAGAAAAGATGAATCCACCAAACTGCCCAGAGATTCGCCCTATCGAGACTTTCTGGGCTTTGACGAAGGCGAAGCTGAGAAAACACATGAAACCAGCGGAACACTATCCGCTTAAATTTAAGAAAGATTGGCCAAAAGTGGTGAAAATTGTAGCAGAAAGCACTGTGCAGAAGCTTATGAGTAGAGTTAACAGAAAAGTTGGAGGACTCACCTACCCTACGAAAAATCAAGCAAATTGAAACGAAGATGGTAAGAAAACATTGTTATTTCCTATGTTTGAGAATAAACTAATCAAAAATCACAGTATGGTCTTTTTTGTTTGAAAAAGAAAGTGTATTTATATTTTTCGGAACAGTCTTTAGATGCTCCCTCCTCTTCAAACTGCTGCGATCTAGGCATAGCTTTGTTTTGGATTTTTAAGTTATAACGTTTGCATTAAAAAAGAGAGCCTTTTATCGGATGGTGATAAAAAAAAAGTTTAGACCGATAATTGCTTTTTATTAATTTCCCGTGGAAAGTAATTATTTAAGCTTACTTGCAAAATAAAATCTACGCCCTTGCGAGCGGCCTTCCGGCAGTGAACCGGAAAATTCGCCATGGCGGACGAAAACGTGCGTGTAAATAGGCATGTTTTTGAGTTCTTTCTTCGTTTTATTTATCAATTCCTCCTCTGTTTTTGCGACAAAATTGTTCTCGACAGTTGCAGAACACATCTTTACGGAAAATCACGACATAACGACGAATGACATCACAATCTTACAGGTAGTCTGTAGTGTACACCCTGGAAATTAGACGCCGCTGAAAGCTTACAAATCAACAGACAGCAGAACACAAATCCACTAAACAAAGGTACACATGGCTCTTTAACTTAATACCTAAACGACAGCGAAGCCGACGCAGTGGATCACCCGCTGCCACAGAATAATAAGGTAAGGTATAAGGAAAAGGTGAGGTAGATATCAAGCATAATATTTGTTTTGGACTCAGGATAGGTTTAGGTAAAAAATGTTAGCTGTACGTAAAAGTGTTTGTATTTGGAAAATAGGATAAATACGGCAGGTGGCGAAGGTTTTCTTTCAGTCGAGTATTAAATAATACACGACACTGAAGAAGTCTGCACATTGTAGACGAAATACGCGTATCTGTCAAGATAAGCAGTAAAGGGTGTCCACGATGAAATTGCCACACACAAAATTGATTCGCAAAATTCGAGTTTTCATCCGATTGCCATCAAATTTTCAGGGATTGAGAAATATCTATTAAACTTCATTTTACCATTTTACTCGTATTTTATTTACAGTCCATACGCAAATGCCCGCACCTTGGCCTTAACCCCGGCCATAAGATTCTGCACAACCTGTGAATCAACCGTTGTTTGCATGTAAACCCATACTTTCTTCAGTTCCTCGACTGTCTTCACTACCTTAGGTCGTTTAAGAAGGTGCTGCTTCATAATCGCCCAGTACTTCTCGATGGGGCGGAGCTCCGGAGTGTTGGGAGGGTTGAACATTTTCGGCACGAAATTAACCTTAATGTCCGCATACCACTTCAGCACGTCCTTGGAGTAGTAGCATGAGGCCAAATCCGGCCAGAAGATTGTTGGGACGTTGTGGGCCTTCAGGAGAGGAAGCAGCCGCTTCTGGAGGCACTCTTTTATGTACACCTGTCCGTTCATCGTGTCCTGGGTCACGAAAGGTGCACTCCGCTTCCCGCACGTGCAGATGGCTTGCCAAACCAGGAATTTCTTCGCAAATTTGGACATCTTCTGAGTGCGGACATGCTCCGGAACGCTGAACTTATCCTTGGCCGTGAAAAACAGGTTGCCGGAGATCTGCTTGAAGTCGGCCTTCACATATGTTTCGTCGTCCATGATGCAGCATTCAACTTTCGTCAGCATGTTGAGGTACAACTTCCTGGCACGGGTTTTGGCGGACTTGTTCTGCTTCTCGTCGCGATTAGGGGCCTTTTGTACCTTGAACGTTCGAAGCCCAGCCTTAGTTTTGGCCTTCTGGACAAAACTTCGGCTTAGGTGCAGCTTCTTAGCCACATCCCGAACGGAGGCGTTCGGATTTCGGTTGAAGGCCCCAACTACGCGGTTGTGATTTTTGGTGTTGTACGGAATACTTTTCCCTTCACTTCTGGGCTTCCGATCGGTGGTCAACCGTTCCTCGAACCGCTTAATCACTCGCGACACCGTGGAATTCGCGATTCCCAACGTTTTAGCGATGGAACGATGCGAGAGATCCTTGTTCTCGTGATGAATGCGCAAGATTTTATCACGCACGAGCTGTTCTTTCGACTCCATTTCCGCGAGTTTTGATCACAGGACTTTAAAACTTGCAGGATGTAAATAATGCACTATGAACTAAATCCACCCAAATTTTCATTAAATTCTACCCAACGGTTAAAAAGTTAGAGCAATTTCATAGTGTGGCAATTTCATCGTGGACACCCTTTAAAGGTAGTTGGAATTAGATGGAATTTACTAATCTTACTTCTCATTTTTTAGTTATATATGTTCATGTTCGCCGGGTACTTTTTCACTGTTTGGCTGGTTGAACGGCCGGCCAAGCGCACGCAGCGATGTAGCCACTTTTCCCTCGGTCCTCGTCTTCAGCATCCTTTGGAGCATCCTGTCGCTCAGGGTCGTCGGCCGTCCGGAACCGGGCTTTCTTTCGATGCTCTGATTGTTGTCTAATAGTGCCAAAATATTGTAGATGCCGGAACGGGCGTATGATTAATGCTGCATGGGTAGTTTCGTCAGTGCGGGTGAAGGTAACCGCATGAAAAATCGGCTATTTTTATGATATTTTTTTTAATGCAAACGTTAGCGCCATCGAACGATTTCTGAGAAGACAACAAATAAAAAACGAATGCTATTTTTAAAAGATACCCACCTTCAAAAGACAGCTGTCAAAATTTCACGGCGTTCCGTCTTATAGTTCAGAAGCGACAGTGGTTTTAGTCACGCTGCTTATGTGATTTTCAAGAGAATGCATAAAAAAGAGTTTCGTGTGTTAATTAAACATTGTTTTTTTTTTATGGGAAAAAATACCATTGAAGCAAAAACTTGGCTTGATAAGTGTTATACAGACTCTGGACCAAGAAAAGCCACCATCATTGACTGGTATGCTTAGTTTAAACGCGATCGTAAGGAAACCGCACGGGTAAAAACCCACACATATTTATTGGCAAAAATCCATGTTAAATTCAACATAATATTCAGTGCACACTCTCTTGATGAACGTTTTCAATCGTTGCCTGGAGTTTGGATATTTCCCAACTGCCTGGAAGCGGTCCAGGGTTGTACCGATACTCAAACTGGGAAAGGACCCAACTAACCCTTCAAGCTATCGTCCGATTAGTTTGCTCTCTTCGCTAAGCAAGGTGTTTGAGAAACTAATTTACACCAGAATCCTCGATCACACTGAGGTGAACGACATTCTTATCAAGGAACAATTTGGATTCCGGCGAGGACATTCGACGGTGGACCAACTCAAACGGGTCACAAAATTGGTTAACCAGGCCAAGTTGGTATCGAAGACAACAGTCATGGCGCTTTTGGACATCGAGAAGGCGTTTGATAACGTCTGGCACGACGGCTTAGTGCACAAGCTTCTCCAATTCCGTTTTCCCAAATACCTGGTGAAGATGATCTCAGACTACCTCGACGGTAGAACGTCTCAAGTATGTGTAAGCAACGCACTTTCCGATCCGTATGCGATACCCACCGGTGTCCCCCAAGGTAGCATTTTAGGACCCATTATGTACAATCTGTACACATCTGACATTCCAACTCTTCCACAAGATGGAACACTATCCGCGATCAGCTATGAAGGACGAACCTTGCGAACTCTCGTATCAAAGCTTCAGACCGGACTGGATGCCTACACCAAATATCTCACCCACTGGAAGATCAAGATCCTGAACGCAGAAATTGAGTGGTCCTCTGAGATTCGCTACCTTGGCTTGATTCTCCACAGCATGCTTCTCTTTCGCTCACATGTGAATGACCGAGTTACCAAGGGCACCGTGATGCTGAAACGATTGTATCCGATCATTAACCGTCGGTTGAAAGCGTCCACCGTTAACAAGCTGGCTGTGTACAGGCAGATTGTTGCGCCTATTATTGAGTATGGGTCTCCAGTATGGAAGGGATGCGCTCAAACACATCGGAAGAAGCTCCAGGTTCTGCAGAACAAGTAAGGCTTAAGGTAGTTAGATAGTAAGGAAATTTGAATAGAACAAACTGTTCAGTTTGTAAAATGGTAACAACCAAATAGGAAAAGCAGCTAATGGCTTCTCAAATATTAAATAAAAGACTGAATAACGTTAAGTGGATCACTTACATTGTAAAATATTGGATCACAACCTAAAAATTGAAATAAAATGGAATTTGATGTCAACAAAATAAAATGATGTGCTGGGTGTAATTAATTTCGTCACATCGATTTTTGGCGTTCCCACAACTAAAAAAATGGGAAATTAGTATCCAAATATACACAAAAATCCTTTTAAACGCATTCTCAAACCATTCTTAATATGCACATACAGTTTTTAAATCTACAGCTTGTTAAATTCAGATTATTGTCATTCGAAAAACGTACGATCCACAAAACAATCATCCAATTTCCGAATGCATTTTGTTAAAGAGCACAGGCAAACTACTCTTCAGTCGTTCTAAGGATGACGTTTTGATTCAGTGTTCAAAGCTGCCGAGCTCTACCGGGTGGATCACCAAACCATCTACAATGCAAATGTAAAACAGTTGCAGATCGATGGCACCTATTACAAAAAAAGGCTTGAGCATCGGTAATGATGGGTTCTGGCCGGTTGGTCCAGAAGCTGCTGAAACGTGACTTTCCACATATGTTAATTTTCATATGTTCTTGCCAATCTTTGGCTCTTTGTGCAAGCTACGCACCGATTTTATTGTACCTGGAACAGTTGATGCGAGATATCTACAGTAACTTGTCCTGCAGCCCCAAACGATCCAAGGAATTCCAGATGATACGAAGCATCTTAGAATTGAAGCATTTGAAAGTTCTTCATCCATGCCTCCAGAACGGTTTTCGTAGCTCGTGTTGTTTTTCTCGTTCCAATCGAAGTGCGACAACAATCAAACCGCACAGCGCATTATTTTGATAACCAGATAACGCAAGCACTTCTCCCCTTCTCTCGTTACGTATTGCCCCTTAACAAAACGAACCGTATTTTCCAGTCAGAAGCTCCGCAACTCCCGAATATTAGCAATTAGCTGAAGCCCCTGCTAATTATACTCCTTGCGAATATTTGTGAGGATGATTACCTAAAACACCTGACGGATTTAGGAAGATACTTAGATCTGGAACTCTCGATGATACCAGCAAGGAGGCTTTCTACTCTATCTGCTGTGCTTTCCATACCAAGTTGAACAGATCATTAAGCGCTTTGCTGAACGATCCAGTTCTGGTCTGGAAGAATTGGATAACTTGGAAACTCATTGTAGAAAACATTTGTGTTTCAAACGAGCAGATAGGAAGCTGGCTTTTGCCTTTCTAAGAAAGTTATATGCGATCTTTCTACTAACTCCGCATTCTTTGGCAGCGGTGGAGCGAGTTTTCTCACAAAACAATGTGAATAAGAACAAAATCCAGAATCGCCTGAGTACGGACACCATGGATGCTGTTTTACGACCAAGCGTTACATGAAAGGGAAAGGAGGAGTTGATCAGCTAACATTAACATCACAACTAAATTCAGCAAATTTATATACACATAACAGTGATTGATTGTTAATTCCGTTCCGATTTTGTTGTTTGACCTTTCCTTGAACTTTAAGTAATCAAAACAAACACCTCATGATTCATATTAATGTCAATAGTGGCCTGTCATAAGGGCTTAAGTGTAATGTTCTATTACCCTCGAGAACATGAGTCCCTCGTATAATGATTCGTTTTCCTGTACAAAGAAGATCTGTTTTGCTGAAGTGTGTTATAGCAAAACCGATAATTGCACTTAAACCCTATTGAAAAGACCTTTTAAAATAAAATAAAAAATAAAAATAAAAATAAAATAAAAATAAATTATAATGTTTTGATAATATTTGTTTTATTTTGCATTCCACTCAATAGCAATTATAAAGGAGAAGTACATAAGCATTCAGGCACAAGTTTGAAGTTAAGATGTTTGCCAACATTTTCTGCAGATAAGAAAGGTTTTTTTTGGATAAAAATTAAAGATGGGAACAAAAAATAATGTGACAACCCTGCCTGCTCGGTAAACAAATCAGAAAGCCTTTTTCCGTGCTCAAAGGCAAACGTTCGTCGCGGGTGTTGGAATTCGTGCAGTCCAACGTGTTCGGGCCGGTAACACCGATCGGTCATGGCGGTGAGCAGTATGTCGTTTCGTTCGTAGACGATTGGTCGCAATTCGTTATGATCTTCCCAATGAAGGCCAAGAGCGAAGTTATTAACTGCAAAGTTTGGGGTTTCGAATTTCCCACCTATAATGCTACAATGGTGGGTAGTATCAGAACCGTGCGTGCACCGCTTTCTACCAGAAGAAGGGAATCCAAATCAAATTGAATGTTCCTTACACACCGGAACAAAACGGTACTAGTGAGAGGATGAACCGTCGTCGAGCGATCTAAAGCGATGTTTGAAGATTTGATAGTTGAAAAGTCTTTTTGGGCTGTGCAGACGGCTGCATACCCTGTGAACAAAGTGTCCAACTGGTGCTATTGACGGAAGACAAACCCCTTACGAACAATGGGCGGGTTTCGTCCCATTAAATTATTGCTTATTAGATACAGCCATTGAGAGAAGTGCACCATGCATCATTTAGATTGAGAGAAATATTTAGGTATGAAGACTCACGATTCTTATGGCAACGATGGTATACTGGTAAAAAAACATACATTTAATTCATAAGAACTGGTTACCAATGAATCGACGTGACAGGAATATCTGAAACCCCCCACGATGACCGAGGATGGACGGGACTTCAAATTGACCTCTTCCCACATCAATCATATATTTATCAGAAATACTTTTCCAATTTCAGGCAAACGATCCTCAATCGCCGTCTCGGTGCCATCATTCATTCCAACGCAAAAATACAAAACGAACAAAATAGAATCTGATAAATGCAAAGGTTTCCAATTACCCTATCAGATTATCGGCGGATTATAAAAATGATGGTTCTCGTTTGCCGTTCAATTTCAACTCCTCCTTCCATATTCCGCACAGTCGGCCATTGGTTGGACGTTTACTTCTCCAAGACAACCAGAAATGATAAATCGCTTCGGCCCGACATAATGTAAAATTTTTGTATTGCTTTTAATGGGATATTATTTTTCACCAGGGCCCTCTTTGTGTACCGTCGGCATCGACATCGGTCCGCAGTGCCGTTCGTCCGCATCAAATACCGTTGTTAAAAACGATGTACTCTTGCTGCTGCTGCTGCTGCTGCTGCTGCTTGGACGGAAGCTCGTAAAAAATTATTTATATGAAGCCACACGACGCAGAAATCCGCTTCCGCCATTGACCACCCATCCTTCCCCCAGGCACCAGGGACGTGCGTGGGCGGTTCGTTCGGAAGGGTCTCACATGGGCACCCAGCTTCAAACGCCTGGTGCCATTCATCTTCCACTTCTCAGAACGCCACGAGCCAACCATGATCCGTGTAATATTCCACCCCGAAGGGACTGTTGATAGGTGGCGGGATAATGCGTTGAAGTGCGGTAAGCCGGGGGTAAAAGCACATTATAAAGATCAGGTCGATTAATCTTCTTTTATTTTCATTCGATTTTTGAATGGCATTAAAAGTGCGAGTGCGTGTGTTGAGAGCCACATTATTTATGATGTGTGACTTTTATTCACATACTCGTGTCGCGATCTGGCATGCGTCTGCCCTTCCCTTCCCTTCCCTTCCCTAAGCCCGCTGATTTGAATACGGTGGCAGAAGTCATTTTTTCTGTTTAAATTTATTTTATTTCACTGTTGCTGACTTCTACGATGGTCGGTGGAGTAAATGTAATGCAGGATGGAGAAAGGAGTGAAGCAAAATTGACACAATAAATGGCTGCCAGCATATTCGAAATGGAAATATAACCGCTTCGGGACAGAACTCGACGCAGTGGAGATTAATGTTGTCTGATGGTGTGAAAACTGATAATTGTTATTATTTTCACCGCTTACCAGGCTACTGCGATGTCGAGTAATTGGATATTTGTATATAAATATTTTGAAAAGCAGTGGGCTTTGACATCAGCCCATTACTACAGCCTACAGTGAAGATCTCGTTTGCCTTTTGCCTGTTGTACTCCATGTCGAGCATAATTCCACGCAGAAAAAATTCTTTGAAATGTAACCAGTAACCTCTGGCATAGAACAAGGTATCATTTCAGTGCTTTTCAATTCACAATCATTCATAATAATAATCGCATACAGCCTTGAAATAAAACGTTAGAAACGGCTTTGGTTAGATTTTCAAATCATGTGATTCATTTGTCATTTGAATTTCTTAATAGATTTCCCGCAAAGCTAAGAAAAACTTTTAAGAATAAATTGTAATTCATCTTACTTATTGTTCCATTCCAAGTAATCGCAGCAACCACTGACTGCGGTTATGATAAATAAATTTTCGATTCCATTTGTAAACGTCAAGCTGAATACAAGCAAACTGAAATTACCCCTCAAGAATCTATTCGCACCAAAATTCGATCGGGTGGAGAGACACAGGAGGAAGCATTACAAACGTTTTTGCAAGTCTACCGGACAACGCCAACATCATACCTCGGTGACAAGTGTCCAGCAGATGTGATGTTCGGACGACAGATGCGGACTGTTTCGTCGATGCTACTGCCACCTGATCAAGCCACTCCAGCAGCACAAGCGAAAGCAGCACAGCAAAACGATCAATTCGACAAGAAGCACGGAGCAGTTTCGAGACAGTTCGCTTCCGGTGATTTCGTGTATGCCCAAGTCCATCAAGGCAATTTTGACATTGGGAAGCCGCTACGGTCATCGAGCGCATCGGAAGAGTGAACTGCAATGTGTTCCTGCAAGATCGACAACGGCTGATACGTTCACACACCAACCAATTGAAGCAACTTTCGGTCGAGGTTGTTCCAGATCCAACTGCAAGCCAAGGTCCAAGTCCATTGTCCGTATTCGTCGACGGATTGGGCCGGCACCTGAAGAGGAGCTGGAAACTGACGGGTCGCAGACTTAGACTTGGATGGGGCAACAGAGAACCCAACTCGACTGGACTACTAGAGGCGGGGAGGGATGCAATGCCTTCGAGACATGCCTCGTTCGTATCGCCCAATACAGCCGCTCCAGGAGTTTAGGCGGTGGGGGTTACTGCGTGCTCTCCCTCTCCTTGTTTTAGAAGTCCACATGGTGAGACGGAAATGCTGGAGTTAACGTCGCTGTTTATGATAGGGCTTTTCCTCGCTGTTGTTAGGTCTCGGTAGGCACTTGTGTTGGTTGAGAGGCTTTTGGGAGTTGAACGCTTCTTAGGTAGAAAGTGTTTGAGAATACTTGCCAGAGAGCTGGAGAGGTACACGTCGACTGCCGCCAGAGGCTCTTCGGATAAATCCGGTACATCCCTGATCAGGGTCGGTGTGTTATGCCTCGCGCTTGGCGAATCAAATGTTGCGTTGCTTGCACAGTTAAAATTGTTACGGTGTGCGAAGCTGTCGGCGTTGGATAGAGTTGATACTTCAGACTGCTTTTCTTCGTAGGTAGTTGAATCTTGCATGGTGTTTGATCGATGTCCTGAATCATATTCCTGTGTGTTGCTGAGGTCTAGTTTTGCGCTGGTAGATAGTTGTCGGTCGTCCTTTATCGTGTCCATGTTTGTTGCTGGGTCAGAACCGAGATTTCGTACAGATTGTTTTGAGTTTTGAGCCATTATTTGTCAGATCATTCGAGCTACTACGTGTACCGGATTTGTTTGAGGCCCGCTTGCCATGTGTGCTACTTATTTCGGTAAGGGAAATATCAGGCTGATTTGCACTTCGGCTTCGAGTTCGAATATCACAGTTGGGTTTGATATCGCGATTATCTTTCCTTTTAGCTGGTGGCAATGCAAATGGTTTGTCTTTCCCTGATTAACGTTGATCACCTCTTTGCGATGTACCTGTTGTCTGATTGGTTGTAAGGAGTAAATTGTTTGAAAGATTGATTTGGGTGGATGGTGCCTGTGTATTTAGTGGTGCTGGAGACTGGCTATGGGAGCGGGTTTTAAGGGTGGACTTCAGTGCGGTGATCTCTTTCGCAACGGTACCATTTTATCTTTGTTGGCTACTTCTTGTTTCAGTTGGTCCTGGATCATACGAGCAATAGTGTCTCGTTTATTTTCTTCTGTGTACAGACGCCTAGCTTCGGTGAATGAGATACATTTGTCAATTTTGATGTGGACAATTTTGTCTTCCTCCTTAGGCCAGGCGCCCACTGATGTGGCGGAGGTGTGACATGTTATGTTATGCCACACTTCCGCCACATCAGTGGGCACTTCGACTTATATTTAGGACATTTGCGTGATGTGACGGAGTGTCCATTTTTGCAGTGGTGGCAGTACGGTGTGTTATTGCATTGCTCTCCATCCTCAAGCAACGCATGCATTTAGCGGGTTGTTGGCAAGCTTTTCTTGTGTGACAGTAGGTACCATAGTCAAGGATGGAAAAATTCAATCGCGTGCATGATTTCAGCCGATTCCGTGTTTTGCTTCGACATTTCTTTTTCATCAATCACAGTCGCATGGAAATATTTCAAATGATCTCTGCTGATTGTTTATAACAACGGAGCCTTGAATGAGCCAAGCTAGAGAATGAATGATTCAATCAAAGCGACCCACGCAATATCCACATTCATTTTGAATCATGTGAATCATCTATTAGCCTTCTAGAGAATCATCCGTGAATCAAAATTTCGAATCAATATGAATGCAAGATTGCGTTCATGAATTTGCTTGTTGAGTGAAATAGAAGTGAACTGAATTCTATTTGCATTCTTCGCTTCTTCGATTTTTGACAATAAATTAACATACCTTAGCAGACTTGGGACTGTCGTTGGCCTCTCTGGACTTCTGGATGTTGCGAAATCTGGTTCTGAGGATCACATTTTGTTCCGACAAAACATGGACTTGTGAAAAGTCATTTTACGCTGATATTCAAAGCCGAGTACGATGTAGTACCAGAGAACCTTCTCAACCACCGTAACAGTGACCAGTACTCTGATCACCCATGATCCCGTTCGGTAGATTGCTTTTCGTTCTTACAAAACATGGGTGTGCGACATAGCATTTTACATTGATATTCTAATACGAGTGTGATTAAGTACCGGAGCACCTTCCCAAACGTAATCTAGCCATCGTTGTCAGTAACCGGATCATCTGAAATCCGGTTCGGTGGACCACTAATCATTCCAACAAAACTAGCCTTGCGACATATCAATAATTTTCGCTAATTATGAGTATATAGTTAGACTTTACCATTATCCTCAAACAAGTTAATTTAATTGTGTACTCAGTCATACTTAATTGAATCTGTTCTTTGTCATACGAAGAAATTCTTTTAGATGTCAGGAAGTTGAACCGGGGATCAAGGAAGATGCATGCTTTAAACTGCATGCTTTCAGTGAGTTTTTGCAAGCGCGCTTTGAATGCTTTCAAAAGTTTTTTGGCCAAGGAGTTATTTGCTAATCTCGTCAACTCACTCAATGCAACATGATGTCTTTGCAACTGCAAAGTAAGAACAGAAGGCGCTTCAAAGGCTTCGCAGAACTTTTCGATAAACTTCCAGTGCGAGGTGAAGTCTGCAACATAAAGTAAAGCATGGATTGTGTATTTATATTAGTTTTAAATAGTTTTTAATATAACAACTACAAATTTCGGTATCTTTTTGATGATTTAGAACAAGTAGAAGAACTACTTACCAATTTCTGGATAACATTTCTTAATCAAGTTGAAAAACGACTTCTGAGTTAATAGGGACTTCAACATGGCGAATGTGCTGTTCGATCGGGTTTTTTTTGCTGATAGGTGGGATATGGGCATCGTGAAGCTTCGCAAATTTATAGTATTCACGTTGCCGCATCTTTACAACGAGCTTTTGAATTTTTCCTTTGCGTTTGTCATACGATTTTGTTACATCCCAGACAGATAGCTGAGCAGTATGCGCAGCACAACGCACGCTACCCAGGATATCCGTCATAGCCGTGTCAAAAGCAGCATCTCATCTGCCACAGGGGTAGCCTCAGAAATTGAATTTTCTCCATCTTTCCCATTCACAAAGTCGTCGTTCTAAACGTCGGGAATATCATTAATATCATCGTCGTTGTTTTCATCCATACACTAGTGTTCCAATTCACAAGAGACCTCCTCGTCTTTATGGTAAGCTTCTTCTACACATGCGTCATATATATTGATGTGAGCCGACTCGAACATCTTTTTGATTTCACCGACTGAGGCAACCATATTGGCCCCGTTATTATGAGTCACGGAGTATACTTGTTTGAGTTCCACGTTAAAATCGCTAAGAACATCCTCAATCGTATTCTTGAGATGTTCTTTTGTCTGCCGTTCTTGCGTTTCCTTAATCGCTGAAATCGACAGGAACAAATTTATTATTTCATGTATTAGTATAAGATAATAGAAAAATCGTTACCCAGATTACGGACGACAGCTTCTCCGTCAACAATGACTCGTGCATTAATGCCAAGAAAGTGACGACTTCCTCTGGAAGCTCCATCCACTTATAGCGTTATAAGTGGTTGTTCCTTCAATTCATTCGCAATGAGCTGCCGAGCCAAAAAAGCCGAGTCGTTCACCATTCCTGCCACAACCTTACGGTTCACAGTTATACCTGCTGCTGTATACAACGGTCCAAGAAGCGTTATAAATCCACTCATTTCCGGGAACGAATACGGTGGCAAGTTGTAATGTGCCGAGAAGAATCATGTCCTTAGACGAGCTCACCTGAAGTTTTTTCGACTTCTTCCTTGCCGGGTCAGATTCGGCCACTATCGGCATCGGTAAATCCGGTCGGATGTTGTTTTAGTACATGCTGCTTAACATTCCCGGCCATCAACTTGTCCTGCTTGTATCCACATTCTGCTTCAGCCTTGCAGCAAAACTTCCCATCAACCTGCTCAATAATCTGCAGCAAGGTGATTTTTTGAGTGCACCGTCGTTTCATTCTAAAAATTAAAAGAAAGAAAATTGTGTTTTGCTCATTTTTTTAATTCCAATAGTACTTACTTGGTTTATTACTGTGATTCGAGGATAACCAAGCAAAACGTAAATGAATTTTTTCGACAAACAGCTAGCAACAGCAAACAGCAACACCGTAATAATCATAGCCAACTTTTGCACTGTCGAGGCGATCGAGGCGATTCAATCTTCGTGAATGAATGAATGCATTCATAGACGATTCTTTCATCTGTCATTCATAGTACAATGAATGCTTTGTAGGAATGATTCAACGCATGATCAAAAACATACGTGACCGATGTTAAGTTTTTCTTCTCTTTACTCTCTCTCTTCTTCATTCACTCTGGTGCGCTATGATGTAGGCAGAAGATCACTCAGATTAAAATACTTCCAAGAGCGTGTTCGCAAATGATTAAACATTGAACGTTATTCGATGCGATTTTTTCCATCACTGACCACAGGTAAAACAAAGCATCGGTGATGGATAGTAGATGCGAACTGAAATTCGCAGCAAGCCAAAGTATACATATTCCGGGATAGCCGTGCCATGAAACGTTAGAACCAACAGAGGAGTGTTTTGCAAATTCCCGTTGACACGTTTTTTGATTCGTCGAACTGCCTTAACGCCTTCAGAGGTCATCTCTTCTATCCTTTTTGACTGAGTCAGGTTCATACACAATTCCCTGAACCGTGTTGAGTGTTGGGTGCGGGAAAATTTCGATCTGTGTTCCGTCGATGAGTCCTGGCATCTTCTTCAGCTTTTCAGCGATCGTTTTAGAGTTCGTGCGGAGGAGGTAACGTGACCCACGTCCCTCACGGGAAGCTTTTACACTTCTAGCTTCTTTCCCACCAATTGCCATTTGAACCGATGTCCCGATGGTGAATGGTTCAGGAAGCCGACACGTTCGATTTTCGGTATTCGTTCCTTCTGCTTCAATTTTACAGCGCAGTGCAAGCACCATAGATTCACCCATTTCATCCTAATTCCGCATCCATTCCGAGAGTCTTCCATTGCCTTGTGAACCTAGGGTTCTACCCCCCCCCCCCCCCCCCCGGCGGAGCGTAGGCGTCTGCCGGTCATTTGATCGGAGCTCAGTACCCCTTTTTTAGATTCACTCTACTTTTTACTTCATTGACTAAAAAGTAAGCAGAATTAAATTCAGTCTCTTTTTGACACCGACTAGCACTTGGGGCGCACTGATAATACCGCACTACCTCAACAATGTGTGTGTTGGTGGCGTATTGTTTTCTGCACTACCGCGTGATAATTGTCGCTATGTGTTTATAAAACAACTATAAACTATAAAACAACACTCAGCAAGAGGAATTTCACGTTAATTTCACTTACCGTGGAAGAACACTACCAGGAAGAATCACGTGATCACCAAACTACCGATTTGAAAGGAGTTTTTCAAGGCAAAACGCGAGAAATTGGATGCAAGTAGTTCGTGCTTGTTGATATTCAACGTGACTCGATAACTCAAACTGAGTAACATAGTGATAGCAGGTGAAATTTCTATTAAAACAAAAATTATAAATTGATCTTATTTTAAGGTCCCTCAGATAGTGTAGAACACCCTGAAACACCATTTCTTGTACAAGACAAACCACCATGACCCTGCAGTATGATGCTACACAAGTTCAAACAGAGAAATTTCGTGCACACATAATTGAGGTATACCTGTGAGAGTTTAATTTGTTCGTGTTTTATTTATTAGTTTGCGTGTTTTTTTTTTCAATTCCGACGTCTTAAGAAGTCACATCGACGGCAAATTGTCACCACGTCATATCGGCTCCGTAAACCTAATACGATTGAGTCACCCTTATCAACAATCAAATCCATACACTCTATGCGTGGATAAAGTTTCATGAAAATCCGAGACCCTTCGGCCGAATCTGTACGATAATAAATAAAAATCACCAATACTCTGATTGATTTACGAGCACCTTATACGCTAAATAGCTAACCTTTACAACCTTCGTCCAAACCTTCACAACTTTCGTTTTAATTTTTAAAACAGTTTCCGTAAATGTATCGAATTCAGTTTCGTGTAGTCTGCCGGAAACGAGGTTGCTCTTCTTGTTTTTTTAAACACCCCTCCAAAAGCACAAGTAAGGCCGTAACCAGTGGAAAGCGAATGAAATACAGTCGGGTCTCTTACTAAACGGTGGGTAGTAGTATCCGCTAACCTGGATATCTTGACGGTAATTAAACGAGCTAATTTTACGTAACAATCTAAGCATAGATCGAAAAAAGTAGGCCCATTGGATGGATAAATCCTGTTAGCAGGACGGTTCCACCCACCGTGTAGTATAAGACTCGACATTTTCATTTTTATGTCCCTAGCCAAAGTTGTCTCCTTACAGCTACCCCAGGAATTTATTCAGTTGAAAACAGTTACCAAAACAGAGTGGTAGATAGAGCACTACACTAAATACTAGCAGAAGAAGGAACAGGATGTTCGGTCTTCCAAAGAGTACGCAAGATACGAAGAATTTATACTTCTTTTCGTCGCTTTCCAAATGACTTGAGGAGTCGCCTTTTCACCCACGAAGATGGTCGATGAGTGTTCGGGAGGACTTCTTTCCCAAACAGGAACTCAGACTGCGTTAAAGATAGCACAACCGGCATCAAGTCGTTGTCATTATCATTTGTTTGCATTAATTTTTCGCTACGAGGAGGATAAGGTTGTTCTCTCGTCACACGAAACGGTACTCTGCTAGCAGGATGGGGGAGTGGGTGGGGAGGTAGCAAGAACAGGGAGTTTGTTTGTTTGTTTCGTTTGGAAATTTGAATCCGGGAGGAGGGTTTTTACATTGCGTCGTGGATCCAATGGTGCTGTAGTAGGATTTGAAGCGTATCGTAACCGAAGCGGAATAAGTTAATAAGACCATTACATTTGAATTTTCCTCGTCTGAGGGGCCCGGTTGTCGTTACTTCGTTTGTATTTTAATTTTGTATTTCAAGATATATAGTTTATTAAAACTCAATTTGTTTGTTAAGGAGTTTGTCAGAAGTGTCACAGACTTCTGTTCAGAACGGTTTTAGTTTGGTAGTTGGGAAGTGAAAGCTCTACTGTGGATTCAGCAATCCATTTCAGAGTAGGTAGTAATGTATCACAAGTTCATACCGAAATAGATCAATAAGACTCACCTAATCATTTTGATTTTGGTACTGCGAATGGAAATTAGAATTTGAATTGAAAGTTGAGTTTCCATCGAAGAGTTTTACTGAATCCCGCCTTCGTGATAACGTCAGCTTGCAGTTGTGGTTATCTTGACCAATTTCAGAACAGCACTTCTAGTTACAATAAAATATTCACCGGGTGAACGAATTTTCCATACGTTTTTCATTTCACAATTTTCAGTTTGTAAACGACAACAATGTATCGGCAGAAAACTAACAAGCACTTTCAAATCAGGGCCTACTTCGATCTTCATTTCACGAGCGAAGTGGCGTAAAATCCACAGGAATGGAGCGGGTGTCAAAAAAAAAAAAAGGGAAGGAAAAAGTGGGGGGGGGGTGGTGATAGTTGGCGGGCGGTTTTGTTGGAGGGAAAGCAGGTGGGGGGGGGGGGTGGTTTTTTGTGGTTTTTTTTTGGGAAAATTTGTGGTGTGTTGGTGGGTGGGGGGGTGGTGGAGTGGGAGGGGGTTTTGGGGTTTAGGGGGAAATGTGTTGGTATTGTTTGGTGGACACAGCTCAAAAATTTGAGTATTACATGTGATGTAAAAGGCTAAAATTTCAAAAATACATGAATGCAATCCATTCATTAGCTTAATTTTAAGGTAATGATAATGTAAAAAAAAAACTAGAGCATTGATAAGTACTTAAAAATTAATTCATATTCCTTGAAATTTATATTAGTACACGTTGCAATAATAATAAATCACAGTGCACTTGTTTTTCAATGCCTGCTCATAAAAATTCACATGATCGTGTAAATATAAATCTTCTTTCATTCAAGTTTATCAAATAATAAGGCTACCAAGTTGATTTTCTCGTTCAGCTGTCATTCGCCATCCGTAAGGGGAGAGAACTGTTTGCGATTGTGAATTTGAGGGAAAACATTAACGCCGGTGTATAAATTCGGTTCTTTGCTAAACAATAGGTAAAGGTAATTGTCGTCCCGTGTGCCGTGAAAAAAGAGATAAGAATAGATTTAGTGTTGAGTCCAGTTTGCTCATGGCGGAGGACATAAACGATTATTTGGTTTCCACAACAAGCTAAAATCTAGTGGAGTTTAATTTACTCATTGAGTTCATTTTTTTTTCAACGCATATCCATGGATGAAAATTAAATGCCAGGTTGGGAGAAACCAACAAGTTCTGGAACGCAGTTCATTAGGCTTCTTTCATGGTGAAAACACGATTCATCGATTAGATCAAGGATCCAATCTCAATCTTCTTAATAAAGGTGTTGTAATGAAAACAAAATGACTGCCAACTTGTTAAATGCTATTATAATCGATTTCTCATGTCACTTGAAGCCCCTATTTTGCATGTGGGGATTCTTTTGTTATTCATTGAATTAAACAATAAACAAACATATTTTCTAACCCATTTTCTCTCTTTTTCTTTCTCTCTTTTTCTCTGTACGGTGAAAAATAAACTTTGATGTAATAATGAACGAGGTCATTTGAACAGGTCATGTGAAATTCAATTGAGCAAATATTACAGGCAAAGTTTATATATTAAGTCGTGTAAATTTGAAAGCAAATGTAATTTTGAAGTTATTTGCATGCTCTTTTTATGTGCATGAAAATAAACTGAAAATTACAAAATAATTTAACTGTGCACTATTCCTTTATGCTGAAAGGTATAAGTTCACTGAAGCAGGGTGGCCACAGAACCGGGAAAACCGGGAAAAAACCGAAAAATTAATTTCGGAATAAAAAATATAAATTAGGGTGGGTGTTTATAATCAAAAAACCACAAAATAATTATAATTTTTTTGTAATTTTCAATCTATTTTCATGCACATAAAAAGAGCATGCAAATACCTTCAAAATTACATGAAGCTTTCAATTCACAAGACTTGAAAATCACATGTTGTAATAATTGCTTGCATGAATTTTACATGACCTACTTCAGATGCTCGCAACGTTGATTATTACATCCAAATGTATTTTTTCACGTGAGAGTGGAGGAGATGATAATCGAGAAAGAGATTATTGGTTTATTGATAACCCCTACCAATATCTTGATAATCCAAAAATGCCAGTCATGAGCGTCAACTGGCAGGAAAAATCATAAACAATGAAAAATGCTAATTATACGACATTCATTTCTTAAATAAAAAAAAACAAAAATATCCAGGCTGTTACTGCGGTTCATGTCATGACAAAAGGTTAATCTAATACGTTCCTAGAAACTTCAGGTTGCTGCGATGGACGAATTCGGATAAGTATCAGTGAACAGCTTAAAACACAATGGATTCTGAAAAAGCAATGAAATCTGCTTCACACGATTCGACAATTGCTAAAATGTCTTCTTTTGTCCTCCGCTCTTGAACGCTTAATGACAGCTAGAAGAGAAAAACAGCACGGAAGCTTATTTGAAAAAAAAAAAAACAATGTAAGGAGGTTTATATTTACACGATCATGTAAATTCATACGTATATGCATTGGAAAACGTGTTCAGTGAGATTTATTATCCTTGTAACGTGTACTAATGTATGATCCGATGGAAGTACACGTATTTTTCAATGTTCATCAATGCTCCAGATATGTGTATAATTTTTTTTTTAAACTCAATAAAGCAAAGGATTATATTGATATATTTTTACCATTCGAACGTTTTACATCACATGTAATTTTCATTATTTTTTGCTGTGTAGTTATTCCTATCTTACGAGTTCATCCATAATGATCTGTGAAATTCTAGAGTGTGTCAATTGATTTACCTTCTATGAATATCTCGGCTCATTCGCGAAGTGTGTCGCAACGTGTGTTCTGACGTCTAATCTCTTTTCTCTTTCAAGCGCATAGAAACTATAGGACTTGCTGTCAGGCAAACGTTCCCCAATCAAAACAATTTACATTCGTCCTATGCGTTTGAAAGAAAGGGGATTAGACATAAGAAAACTTAATAACCTAATAATTTATCTCCCTCGTTCACTTTTTCGCTTTGTTGGTGATACTGAGGTCATATTCGTCGCCCAGTTCCAACAATTTTATTTGCGAATTAACACTCATCGTATTTCGACAGCCGTTTTTTTTTTTAATTATAAGAAGCGATAGCATTACCACAATAACCGAAAACGGCTTTAAATCAAATATTTAGCTATCTTGTTGGAATTCTCCTTTATTGTTATTTGGTACAAGCAAGGATGTTTGGAAATCTCCTTATCCCGTTTTGTCGTTTTAGCTACGCGTTTCAATTTGTTTTAGCAGGAGGTCTGCATTTTCTTCGTTCAATATTTCTTCCTCTGTTAGCTGTTCACACTGACTGTCAAAACCATCAAATTTTTTCGAGCACATCAATAGATCCTTGCAGGATGGCGTTTACGTGGACTTAGGATATTTTCGGTAAGATCGGTTTGAGATTTTGTGATCTAAATTTATTACGATTAAAGTAAAACAGCCGGAAAACAGAATCCATAAAAAAGTCAATGAAACATTTCGTTTCAGCGGTTAAAATTCTAACACCTGGAAAACAAGCTTCCTAAACTGTCAAAAAAGTGAGGTTAATGTATTCCGTGTAATGATCTACACGCTAAGATGAGAATACCTAAAATTAGGTATTTATTTTACCTAAAATTGGGTATTGTTGACAATACCCAAAATATCGGTAAAATTAAACGATAATTAACAGTCATTTTTACTGATATTTGGGTAATGTTCATTTGTCATTATTGGACGTTATTATTTACCCAAAATTGAATAAATTTTCAACAATGAAGCAACGCGGTCGCCATATTTTTCTAAGCGAAAACGTAATTATTTTTCTAATTAATCCAATATTTGAAGCAATAACTTTTGCATTCTTTTTTTTAGATTCTAGCTCCGACGAGAATCCCGAATTCGGCTTCACTCCGGAGCAAAAAAAAAAAAAGGAACGTGTGTGAACCCAAAAAAGAGGTTAAACGTCGTTGATGGCGCTCTTGAAAAATTCTTTTTCGAGCTGTTTAAGCAGAGTAATTGTTGATAAAAAAAAGAGTAGATAATCGTTGATAATGATGATACTGACCAATTCCATACAGGTTGAAAAATAGCCAGAAAGTTATTATCAATTTCAGTTTTTGATATTTTGATGTTTAACCTCACTTAAGCTTTACATGGATTCCTCCATACTTTATTGATACTTATTTCTTGAATACAGAATAAAATAACTGAGATTTTTATATGTTTGAACATTAAATTTTGTTTCTCTATAAGTTCCGAAATTGAAATACTTATCCGAATGTATAAATTGTTAAATTGTCTATTTTGAAGCATTCTGTAAAATATAACTACAAAATAATACCTAATTTTCAGTAAAAAGTAACGATAAAAAAAAAACGGTAATTTTTAACGTTAATCTGCTTTCAATACCATAACCCAATATTAGGTAATCTGTGTTTACGCATAATTTGGGTATGTGCACTTTTGAGCGATTATCGTTACTTTTTAACGATTTTTAGGTATTCTCATCTTAGCGTGTATATCGAAAAAAAAAATTGTTTCGGAATTCGGCTCTTCTTTTAACTTTTTTTTTTTCTATTCGAATTCAAACTTGCAAAATCCGCACGAAAACAAAGCAAAATGTTTTGTTCTTGCCGAAGAAGAAGTATGTAGAGATGAATTTTATTTCCTAGAGTAAAATTGGGTTTACATTTCAAGAAAAGTGTAATTTTTGTTTAGACTTATTTCCTGCCACGGGAATTCAAATCCCGGGTTCCATTTAAAACACACAAGCGCACAAATTCAGTGACGCTTTTCCCGACCTGTAAACCAGTCCTAAACCGGGAATTTTTAACATTTGGTCCGAGAAAACCGGGAAAAACCGGGAATTTGAAAATGAAATTTGAGTGGCCACCCTGCTGAAGACAGGAAACGATTTGTCGAAAACGTGCACTTTTATCACACTTTTTCTGTTTTTGTCGGAGTCAAATCTTAACTGCAATCAGTAATACTTAGTGCAGTAGTTATCCCAACGATAGTATTTTTTCATTGTTTATCAGCCAGGTATTATAATGTTTTATCTAAATTACTGATAGTAGTAGTTTGGTAGAAGTAATATTGTAAAGAAATATAATCCATTGTGAACCGAGCTTAAAATGTTAAAATCGTCACTAGCGCCACACCATAAGTGGCAGGCTTCTAGAACTAACGCTCTCTTCAGTCCTCTGGTAAAATCGTTATAATCTCCTATGATGCCCTAGACCTTGGACAGGACTTGTCAGCTGGTTATACACTTTCGCAACCAATTTTCTGTCCGTAAAGGCCACTTGTGATTGGTTTAATTGTCAAACGCCAGCAATCTCACCGTAAGAATTTATTACAAGAGAACAAACACGCTATGTTGTTGGTTTGGCCGTGTTGCTATAAGCAAACAGTCCTGCCCCATTCATTTGATTCATTTCACAATTTCAATTATTCTGATCAATCACGGTGTAGCAATCATTTGATTTGTGCAGTCAGTCTAAGCTAACTGAGCTGCTGTTGCAGTAGTGTTAATTGCTTTTGCTAATGTGTCTTTATCGGAGCAATTTTCCGAATGGCACCATGTCGAATGTCTGTCTGCAAGTTGCGACAAACGAAAGGAAGCATCGGGACGCGCGAGTCCTAGTGGCGAACAGAAGAAAAAAAAGTGAACTCTGTTCTACACCACCAGTAGACGGAAGGTAATTCAATTAGAGTGTACGTGTGTTTGTGTGTCAGCTACATAAAAGCCGATCGATGTACGGCTGCAATTATACTGAAACGATGATGATGATGCATTTTTTTTGTTCGTCATCACCATCCTTTCTTTCCCATTCGTATTTTCTTTTTGATTACCTCTATATACACTTGTTCCTGCTCTATCAGAGTGTTGTTACCGGTAATTGAGGGGAAATCAATAAAATTAAGGCCTTGTCAGCGAGGCACATCGTGGTGGTCGACAGCGCTTTTTGCACGAACGGAAATTACCTTATGGCTTGGAAGACTCAGGATAAGCGAAGGAAATCAAATGGTTGCTATTTTTTTTTTCCGAGCTCAGATTGCAGATGTAGGTCGATAGTTACCTTTGTCCGGTGCGATGGAGGTAGGTAAACTAGTTAGGTAAGACCAATGATGGGCAATCGATTCGATTTCAAGTGGCGTAAGCATTGGGGAATATGGTTTTGATGCAGGTCGAAGGATAGGTTTCTTGAACAATGTCAATCCAACCATACTGATTACACGGTGTTACACGAAACATTTACGTCGCTAATAACATAGCCTAGGCTGTTTGTCGAGAACAATAGAAAAAAAAACACATTTGCCACTTCTCTAACACCTCTAAAATTTTAGGTTATGGTCAAAAATCATGTTTGGGTAGGTTGCCTCATATAATTCTTACAATTTCCTGAGTTTTTTGAAAGCTGAAATGTTAAGATTTTAATATACGTATGTGTGTGAAATTTTGAGTTTTTTAAAGTTAGACTTGATTTTTACAACAAATCGTCTTTTTTCTAACTTTGAGGACCTTTAAAGTGACCTCAAAACCACCTAAACCATAATACAACTTACTACTTATGCAATTTTTAAGCTTTGGTGACATTTAGAGTCAAATCGGTCAATATTTACTCATCGAAGACCATTTTTACGAAAACAACTTAAAAAAAGGAATATCAGAGGAGTAGACTATCAAAATATTGCCGCTAGGTGGGAAATGATATGCCCAACGAGTTTCTTGAAAATTGGAAGACGATCTGAAATACATCCAAAAAGTTAGCAGGAGATTGTTGATATAGTGTTTGAATAAATTTGAAATTGTCTTGTATTTGGATGGTTTTTTACTATAATCCATGAAAAAGTTAGAAATTAGAGAATTAGAGAAGAATTTGAGAATTCGATAACAGTAAATTACTTTTAGGTTAAGGATTCTGAACGAGTTTATTTCGTGAGCCCGAACAATAGAAAGTTCACACCTTCAGCAATATTTTTCAAAAAGTCACAACGCTACACAGTGGGCCTGTCCGTTTTAATATTTTTGTCATATTACAAATATGCCAATGGGTAAGATCGCAGCAAGCCGTGCTTGGAAACTGACGTGTTTTGTTTTTGCTGCGTCCTTTTCGCGAAAAATAAAATCATAAATATATTCGTAATTCAACCTAAACGAACAGTGAAATCATAAAATCTCCACGTGTTTTGTGTAATATTTAGGTAGTCTTATATAATCGATTGCCTCCCGAAATTTGTGATGGTCGATAGTTTTTTCCCATTTTTTTGTTTTTTGTGCTTCGCCCCCGCACCCGGAGGAAGAGTTAATATCAGCTAAGTTCTGTTTGTTAGTGCTGTTAGTATGGCCCGGCAAAGTAAATAAATTCTCCGCTTTGTCGCGAGTGAATTGATAATTATAAGCAGTTTGGATGCGATATAGAGTCGCTTCATAGCGGGGGATTTTGATTACTGACATAGTGTGGAGAGAGAAATAAGAAAACCAGTGCAATGCCGAAAACGGCCATTTGCTGGTCAGAAGCAAGGAACGAAGCTAACGCGCATGTACACGTGAGTGGCTGGCATAGAATTTCAGCTGCACTCACCACGTGGTGTACAGGGAGAGCTGTGAAGTTTTTTTTTCTTTCGTTGCACAATTATTGTGATTTTTCATGTTAAATTGCTTCTCGGAAGTTTTTTTTTTTACCTTTGATTTTCATTGTTTTGAATTTTTGCGCGAAGTTCTAATTCTATTCGTGCTGTTCCATTGGAAAAGGATGATGTGAAAATATTTGCCGAATATCGGAGTGCTACTTTTGTAGAGACATAAATGCATCCTTAAGCATCACAGGGAAGCCGTCCAAATGAAGACTGAACATCAGCAACAATTTTCGATGAGATCTATCTGATTATAACTAAATTTGTACGATACTGCTAAATACGTGCCATCCTCAAAACAATGAGATTTGATGATGGAAGTGTATGCACAGTACCTATATCCATTTGATGTTTGTACTGTGTCTATGCGGGGCTTGTTGTAAGTGAAAGTGACCTCGGAATGGACGTGAGTAACCAGGCATTCTGAAATGGGTCACTGGATCCCAACAGAGCTATCACCTTCCAACTCCCGGGCTTAAAATGTTTGTCGAGTCGACCACAGTTCGTTTAACTGCAAACATTTTTCTTCCATAAAAACACTGCCGGACGGTGGGCGTTGGATTGTACACACACACACACACACACACACACACACACACACACACACACACACACACACACACACACACACACACACACAAAAAAAAAAAAAAAAAAAAAAAAAAAAAAAAGTGGTAAATCATCAAACCGGGCTCTTTGATCACTGCAATTGCTCTCTTTGAAATGTAACTAGAACGGTAAAAAGAAGAATTTTAAAAACATTTCTAGGAAAATAATATGTTTTATTGAAATTTTATCTCTGATATTTGGAAAGATCTATTCTGTTTTCCGCTTTTCTAGGACTAGTAGAATATTAAAACATGTCTTATGTTTTTTTTCAGTAACAATCCAGTGAATGTCAGATATATTTTATACATACGCATATTATGTTCTCATATTGACTTACTGTAGCCGCTTTTTACATGGTTAAGTAATTAAATTTGTGTAATGGGTAATTTTTAATTCCATGTACATCTTTCAAGTTTGAAATTTAGCATTTTTGTTTTTATGATATCTTCATTTTTTGTGTAATTATGCTAAATATTTAATAACATAATGAAGAAAGGGAGGGACCATCAGGGCACCCAAGTGAAACGATTTGGATAGGGAGCATGGGACTGCCTCCTCCTTATTGTTAACATTTCGCGGAACGAGGGCGGGCTCTTCGACCCCATCTATTGGGTTTATTCTGTCAATCGAGGGCTCGATTCTAGTGCGGTGAGTGTGAACTTGCTTGTGAGAAGAGATGCTCCTTCCGTATATTCACGGGTTTTGTGTAAGTGTTGCTAAGAAAAATACTGGTTTGAGTATTTTCCAGGATGCTTGGCTGTGTAGGGATTAGAATAGAACAGAAAAGAATAGCAAAATTGTTATTCAAGTTCAATCAAACGGTCGTGTTTTTCGTTCTCTCGTTGCGAAGTTTTTCCCCGCTTTTTCTCTCGCGCGTCCGTTTGTCTCCCGATTGCGCGTCCGGCTTGCAAACTATCGCCTGTGCTTGCCTAGTGGTGGCTAGCAAGAAGGAAGCTCTGCAATGTTTTGCACGCTTTCCTGCTCGACCTATTGCGGAGGCATTGGGTCGAAAAAAATCGATTTGCGATAACATCCACGCCGGTGGCATCCGCTCCAGAAACCGGGCAGCTCCAAGCGGCGGCGCTATGACGACGCCGGTCCAGCGGACCCTAACGCTCGACAAATAGCGAGTAACCAGTTTATCGTGCTCATGGTACAGGAGGCGCCAAACAAGATAAAGATCCCCCCGCTCTTCACCACGTCAAAGAACTCTCCGGAAGCACTCAGGACTGAGTCGAGGCAGGGGCAGTTGGAACCTGAATGCGAAACACGAAATCTGGGGAACACCCAGCGCAACCCAAATGGCATCATTCTACAGGAGGACCTGGTAGAGGGTCATTACACCATTCTGGGCCTGGATACTCCCACCTGGTTGAGCAGATCTGGGGCCCAACATCGCCCAGCCGGTCGTTCAACGGGAGCTCAGCTCGGAGTGGTAGCTGTAGTTGGCTCCTCGGTCAACCGGCTTCGGATCACAAGCGAAACTACCATCGCGCCGGATGGGAGAGGTTCCGACTGCTCCGATTTCAACGTGCACCTTTAGACGGTAGATGACTTCAATCGGCAACTATAGAGCATCGAATAAGCGATCTCCCAGGCCCGGGAGAAACATATCCCAGTGGTAGATCAGGTCAGAAACTCTGTACGCATTGATAGACCCACTAAAGATTTGATCCAATTGCACAACGCAATTCAATACCAGAGAACTGGTTTGTCCAACTGAAAAAGCCATTGTAATCGAATAACTAAAATTATCAAAGCCAGAATGCGCCTCAGATACAATGATTTTGTCGACAAGATCTGTGATCTCCCGGATTGTGCAAATTCTGCGGGACACCGGAAGGAATATCAAATAAAGCCTGATTCCAAGTAAATGTGAACGCATTCAAGTGATCATAACTCAAGAATTAAACAACAAACACGGTTGATAAAAACGTTAAACAAAAGGATATTTTTTCAGCATTCAAATTATATATAAAAAATCATTACATTTTACCGGTTTAAACGAACTGTCGCACTTTACTTGTGATCGATGCCATCATGATCTGCACAGTCGCTGGTGACACAGTACCGGCGAACTTATTCCATTTTAAACGCATTTGTTGTGCATTTGTCACTTCTTTACCGCATCCTCGAAGTTTTCGCTTGACAATTGCCCAATATTTTTTGATCGGTCTGAACTCAGGGCAATTCGGCGGATTAATCTCCTTGTCAACGAAATTACCATTGTTTGAAGCATACCATTCTAGTACCTCCTTAGAGTAGTGGCAGCTGGCTAGATCCGGCAAAATATAACGTTGGTCTTGTGTTGCTGAATGAAACTAAAATCCGGTAAAATCCGCTTTTTCAGACACTCTTTAATGTCAACCTTTGACGTCGTTGTGTGAGTTGTGATGAAAACCTTGGTTTTAGGGTCACAACTGCATATTCCTTGCCAAATCATTAGTTTCCGAGCAAACTTAACAGCAAAAACAAATTTGTACCTAGAAGGGACATCCCCACGACCAGTTGTCAGGTAAAATTTTAGTATCTAAAGAAAACGATAACATCAAGGGGATCAGCAAGACGTTGAATTTGGTTGTCTGATTCCACGTGCCTCGTGTAATTTTTCGGGCTATGTAGGAAAACTGATTTGCGGTCGCATCGATAATTGACATAAGGTCTGTATCCACATTAATCCGGACACCTTCAAATCATTGTAACTTTTGAAATATTGCACGTAGGAATGAAAAATTTCACTGTGGTATAGCTGAGAGTCTATGATGAAAAAAACTATGATGTATGTTTACATTTCATGTCTAGTATTCAAGATGGCGACGAAAGAAAAACAAGTGTGCGAGCGAATTTTGTACGGGCGTACGGCAAATCCTGACATGTCAATACGAGACCTTGCAAAATCATTGGATTTTCCTAGATTACCTGTGCTTAAATCATTTTCGCAACGTTTGACGGTGGAGAGGAAACCGAGAAGTGACAAAAACATTGGACGCGCTGATCCTGTCATGGACCGAAAGGTGAAAAGGATATTAACGAAAAACCCAAATCTCTCCATTCGAACGGTGGCTCGTAAAATAGGGATGTCGCCTGGTTTTGTCCAAAAATCAAAACAACGTTTGGGACTTAAGTCGTATCAAGTAAAAACAGTTCCAAATCGCAACGACAAACAGAACTTGGCAGAAAAATCACGGGCTCGACGTTTGTACTGCGAATATTTGACGAAGTTTTCATGCGTTGTTATGGACGATGAAACTTATGTCCTGGAGGATTTCAAGCAGCTTTCAGGGCTGGCTTTTTATTCTGCTATGGCTAGAAATGCTACAGCTGAGCATTTTAGAACGCAGAAGGCATCGAAATTTCACAATAAATACCTTGTGTGGCAAGCAATTGGCACGTGTGGCAAAAAGAGTAAACCTTTCGTCACTACAGGCACAGTCAACAAGGAGATCTATCAGAAAGAGTGTCTGCAGAAGCGATTGCTACCCTTCATCAAAAGTCACAAAGAAAAACCTTTGTTCTGGCCCGATTTGGCATCATGCCACTATGCTAAAACGGTGATGGAGTGGTACCAAGCAAATCAAGTGAACATTGTACCAAAAACCTCAAACCCGCCAAATTGCCCAGAGCTACGACCAATCGAGAGATATTGGACTCTGATAAAGCGGAAGCTTTCTGGAAAGAAGCAAGGAATCAAAGACATCAAACACTTCCAGCAAAGTTGGAAAAAGACGGCTTCTACGATTTCTGAAGAGTCTGTACAAACCCTAATGGACGGAGTTAAGCGCAAAGTTCGAAAATTTTATGCAAATACCGAATAACTATGTTTTGTCTTCACGAATTGTTGAAACACATCCCATGATTCTGAAAAAAACAACTACGACGGAAATATAATGCGAAATTTATGTTTTATTCATGTTTTGAGGTGTCCGGATTATTGCGGATACAAAACTAAAGGCATGTTTTCGAAAAAAATTTATGAAAAATATGGGTGTAACTGTTTGGGGGGTTGATGAAAAACTGGGAAAAATTTGTTAGGAGTGGTTGGGGGGGTTTTGAGAAATTTAGAAAAAAGGAAAAATCGCCGGAGAATTTTGCGCGCCATCATGGAAAATCCGACTGCGATCATGAGATGGATCGGAAGACAACTGGGAATCACCCATACAACTGTGTCTCAGGTGTTAAAATCGTTTAAGGAGTCCCAGACAACCGAGCAGCGGGCCATGAAACGAGCTGGGCTTCGTGTATTCAAGGTCCGCAAGGCACCGAACCGGCGTGATCAACAAAACACGGCGACCAAATCCCGCGCAAGGAAGCTGTATCGAGAGTGGTTAACGAAACCGATTTGTGGGGTTATGGATGATGAAACTTACATCAAGGCAGACGCAAAACATATACCGGGGCTGGAGTTCTACGTTGCCAAATCACGGTTTGATTCCGGAAGACATAAGGAAGAAGAAAGTGGACAAATTCGCCAAAAAATACTTGCTCTGGCAGGCCATATGCCAATGCGGTAAACTGAGTAAACCGTACATCACAACGGGTACCATCAACAGTGAAATTTATCGCCTCGAGTGCCTCCAGAAGCGTCTGTTGCCCTTCCTGTGGTCCCACGGAGGCGAGACATTATTTTGGCTGGACCTGGCATCCTGCCATTACGCGCGATCGACGTAGGATTGGTACAGAGACAATAACGTTGTTCTTGTACCAAAAACCGCCAACCCCCCACATTCACCAGAGATTCGTCCGGTGGAAAGATTTTGGGCCATAATGAAGGCCAAAATTCGAAAATCGTCCAAAGAACGAGCTGGATTTGAAGAAAGAATGGATGAAAGTGACCAAAAAGGTCGGTTCCACCATTGCACAAAATGTAATGAAGGGTCTTAAAGGAAAGGTGCGGGCTTTCAGCGATGGAAAAGAAATTGAATAAAATAATTATGCCAAAACATAATTCATATATATTAATTCATTCCCTGAAAGTTTGAAGAAAAACCGACTTAAAATAAACAACACTTTTGTCTGGTGCATTTTTTTCGAGTACAGGCCTTATGTGTTTTATTATTCCCTGAGAATTTCAAAAATATTTAAGTAGGATATTTTTGGTGATCATTTTTGTCTGTAACACTTTTTTTAAAGTACAATCTTTAAGAGGGCAAATGTGGCTGCCAATCCTCTGATCTAGCGTCGTGCACCTTGACCAAAGCCATTGAAGGATCCAAGTGGGCAGTCCAAGGCGGTTCAGTTTTTGTCGTTGACCGCTTTTTGACGTAACCATGTTCATGCTCAGAAAT
Organism: Aedes koreicus; assembly: GCA_024533555.2. Classification (NCBI taxonomy): domain Eukaryota; kingdom Metazoa; phylum Arthropoda; class Insecta; order Diptera; family Culicidae; genus Aedes; species Aedes koreicus. The sequence goes on from JAHHFK020004501.1 coordinate 88,865, forward strand.
CACTGACTACGCAACAGGGTACATCACGTTATGTAACAGACTATTTTGCTAGGCAGTTGAGGATTGATATCGATTGGTAGTTCTCAACGCTGCGTGTATTTCCAGCCTTGTGGATTTGAGTAATTGATCGTAGCAACGGTCGCAATCATGATCTTATTCCGCCTGTCTTTATCAAACAGTCGACGACAGTGGCTGAGCTCACTGTTCGATGAAGACAGGCGGAATAAGATCAGGATTCGGACCTTTCGATGCATCGACTGCGCTGAGAGCATCGAGAATATCGTCATTATTGAAAATGACCAAAGGGAGCTGAAGATTATACGACGAAAGGCTTTCCAGGTATTGCTGCGACAGCAGAGATTAGTACGGAACGCTAAAACATAACAAAGAGATTTGCAGTAGAAACCGGTGAGAGCTACGAGATTGGTACGTAATGTGGATGTGATCAATATACTCACGGAAACGATCATCTTGCATTCGGCTGTACTCCTCTTCAGCAAATCTCAGATCTTTTCGTAGAAGTTTTGTTGCAAAAGAAATGTTTCCTGATCTTTCGTAAGTGATTCCGCCTTGTAGGTCGGTAAGCTTAAACAGGAACAGTTTTTCTGATGATTTGAACAATTGTGCTGTAGCAAACCATCATGGAAACATCAATAGAGTCTTGGTTCAACAGCTCATTCCAGTCCTGGGAAGCGATTCTTGTATTTACGGCTTGGTAATCACAGCCGGTGAAATCTTAGTTGTTTCGTGTCATTAGGGCTGCTTATGATTCTTCCTCATGAGAACGGGCGTCCACAGTTCCACAATAAATGGCTTATGGTGAGCGTCAATGTTTAGTAGAGCAGATGGCAACTCGAAGAGATCTATGATGCATGGATCACTTACGAACGGCAAGTCAAGTAGCGTACCGTTCGCGTTCCGAAGATCATTCACTTGATGGAAGCCAGCTGACAACAAAGACTCAACAAAGGCAAGTATCCACATCAACATATCAACATATCCACATCAACTTAGCGGAAGCAATTTCGGTTTCAAGCCTCCCAAGTAACACTTCTAGTTTTATTCCAGCCGTATAGTACTCCTTTCGGCTTTGTTCTTAAAACTAAATTCAAAACTGTTTTGTCTACCAACACGTCTTCTATGGTTCTTTAAATCCGAAATTTGTACAAAGTGGCCAACTCTATAGACGGTTGTAAAAATAAGTTTATAAAACTTTTGTAAGACCATAAAGATCTTGAAAATATTCTAGTAAAACATGCTATGACCACTTAGAACCTTCATAAAACCTATGGGCTGCCATGAAAACCAGTATACGGTGAAATGGCAACAGCTGTCAAACTTCACTGTGATATCGTGGTTGGTTTTTGTTGTTCTACTTTGTTCGATTCTCTGCTCTATTTATTCATTTAGCAGTAAACAATATCTAAAAAAAAGTTCTAGTGTTGGGGGATATTTGATTTGTTAGCAAAATATCCAAAACAACTTGAGTTTTTAACAGTGTATCATTCTCCAAATCATAAGCGCATTTAATTTTATGGTAGATATTGGCAAGATAAGAGCCGAAAATTAATCCCTGCCCTTTGGTTCAGAAAGGGGTATGGGCACGTTCTACCGAGGTGGTCGCGGCAAATTTCATGTGTGAATAGGCTGCTGCCACATCAACGTTCAAAAGTGCCTGAACCAAATGGACAGCTTGTAACGATCACTTGAAGATGCGATGGGGGATCATTGCCCTGGTATTCTCAAATGTAGCACGTAGTAAAACCACAGAGGTGGTAAAACGTTTCTTGTCTTCTATGACTAAACGTTATGGAATGGAGTAGACTAGTGGAAACTCATCGGGAATGATCTCTCATATGCATCCGTCGAACCGTTCTGAACAGCCGTTGTGAGAATATCACAATGAAAAGCTCACATGCGCATGTCATGTTACCAATAATTAATGCTTTTCTCCTTTCTCCAATTCTCTTCCCTATCCCATGGCCGCGAACGGTGCCATTTGACACATTGAGAGTCTCGATATGCGCTACTGAAGTCAGCTCTTCAAAAGCAGAAACATTGAAACGACCTTACAGCAAAGGGAGGTTGAAGCAGTAAGTGGGGAACGGTATATAACCCTAACCAATTTTACCAGCCAAATTTTCTAACACAAGTTTCAAGGTAAGATCATTTCAAAATCAAGGTAAGAAAATCATATTATTTCTCTAAATTTTGCATATATTTATATAACACCATATGCTGGGATAAAGGGAGGGACCATCAGAGCACCCGATTGAAGCGATTTGGATAGGAAGAGTGGGACTGCCAACTTCCTGTTGTTAACATTTCGTGACTAAAAGGGCGGGCTCTTCTCCCCATCTAAAGGGTGTCCACGATGAAATTGCCACACACAAAATTGATTCGCAAAATTCGAGTTTTCATCCGATTCTGCAAAACCTGTGAATCAACCGTTTTTTGCATGTAAACCCATACTTTCTTCAGTTCCTCGACTGTCTTCACTACCTTAGGTCGTTTAAGAAGGTGCTGCTTCATAATCGCACAGTACTTCTCGATGGGGTGGAGCTCCGGATTGTTGGAAGGGTTGAACATTTTCGGCACGAAATTGACCTTATTGTCCGCATACCACTTCAGCACGTCCTTGGAGTAGTGGCATGAGGCCAAATCCGGCCAGAAGATTGTTGGGACGTTGTGGGCCTTCAGGAGAGGAAGCAGCCGCTTCTGGAGGCACTCTTTTATGTACACCTGTCCGTTCATCGTGTCCTGGGTCACGAAAGGTGCACTCCGCTTCCCGCACGTGCAGATGGCTTGCCAAACCAGGAATTTCTTCGCAAATTTGGACATCTTCTGAGTGCGGACATGCTTGCCGATTTTAAGCCACATTGACGTCCCTCAATGCCAATTTGCCATTTAATGTATTTACTGTAGACAAAATGGCTTAAAAATCCTTTTTATCATGACCATAATAAAACAATATGAATGAGTCCTAATACGGTATTTCAAAACAGAATTGTACGAGTTCATAAAGTCGAAATAAAACCTTTGATAGAAGTGATAGATTTTGAGAAAACAAAGTTTCAAGGTCGTTGTCAGTTGTGTAAACCCGACTTAAATATGAAACCTATTACCTATAATAAAACCGAATTGATTCCTTTTGGCTTTCATAAAACTTTAATAAAACTTATTAAAGCTGAATGGTTTTGGCAATGTTACTTGGGATGTTTCCGTTAGAACGACTATATCAAAATTGTCCAGTGAGAGAAAATAGCAAAGTATTGGTTTTTGTTCTTAATCCACGGACCATCTGGTTGTAGGTCGTTATACGCGAGGAAGTTCAACGACGGCGTGAGTATAAGGGCATTGGTATCGAATGCAGCTCACTTGCATTCGACGAAGGATGATAAAGTTGGGATTCGGATATTTCTGATCGGTATGTTGTTGCTGATTCAGAGTCCGCGATGCAGCTGTGGGATAATCGGGATAGCCGATGGCTTTGGACGGTTCGATGATCGATGACCTGATTTTGAATATTCGATCCACTGTCAACAAACTCTCATAACTCGATTTGCGGGGGCCACGTATTGCCCTAGGTTTCAAGCCTTTGTCGACTCCTACCTTGTAAAATACAAACATGAGCGTTGACAATGGCCGACTCTTTGGCACAAGAGCTTTAGTGATCACACATCCGTCAACAAGCATTCCTTGGCGAGATGGTGAACAACTGCCTCATTATCGTCCGGGGATATTTTGGTCAGGTACACCCAAAATTTGTCGTCATTTCTTGCTGTCGGTACCTCGCAATTTTTTGGAGGTTTGTTTTTGCGTTGGTATTGCATCTTTGTCATGAACTCTCTTGGGGGTAGAACGGTTCCTGAAATGGAAACGCCGAGTTACAGGTGATAACTTGTGAAAACCTTCCTGGATATCTTGTCTGAGCTCCAAGAGCAATCGTTCCTTGTTATCCGCTTTTAGATCCTCGACAAGCTTTTCTTACACGTCATTGACCTTCTTGACGACAGCATTAATTGAAACCAATGTGTTTTCAAAACTAGCATTTCCCTTTGTATCACGACCTCCTTTGCACATTCAGAAAAGCGCAGCGCGTGTCTTTGACGTCCTTCTAAAGCGCTTCCGTAATCTTGGCGCAGTTGAAATGATAATTTGATTTGCAAAAACCAGCGAAAACAACATCCACATTGCTCATTGTTGATGCGCAACTGTTGCAAACTTCCATATTGCAAAACAGCAATTCTGGCAAAGTGTTGAAAATTTCAGTGCAAACATCGGTTGATTTGGAATTTTAGTCGGAATTGAAACCAGATGTGGAGATGCTCTAAGCGTCAATCAAGCGTTACACCGAAAACCGAAATGATGAAAATGGCGGAAACGGCAACACTGGCAGCGTCAAATGGGAGAATAGCTGATATTTTTTGTCGTTCTACTCATACGCAGGTATCGATGCAGATTGTTTACCTTCGGGATCATAAATGAATGATGGTACAAAAATACACAAATACATACAAAAATTGCCGCTAATGAGACCTTGGCTCTGGAGGATTATTTCGGATTAGAATTGTAACTACGAGCGTTGCTGGACGGAATTGTTGGACGGCTGAGGAATGTTTCTATTTTGATTCGAAGGTCAGCAACCTCATGCAACAGTACAGGTGAAGAGAGGGGGTCAAAGGGAGAGCACGATTTACTCAAACCACACTCAAGCCAACTCGGAATACAAATTATTTTCACTAATCCTACCTCACTGGAGAATGCAAATTATTCGTTTGGGCAGCTGTGTGCGATTTGATGTGGTGAGAAAACGGATTGCGATGCATGATTTCGGCGAAAACAGTAACAAACTGACGACACGATGAAATACACCTCTTTGCAATATAGCAGTGATGCTAGAATTTAAATCCGAATTCCAAAAAAGAACGTACAATTTCAGATGAACGAACTGCTCTCATGAAACTTTCCGCCCAACCTTTATTTAAAATCACGCCAATAAACAGGTTGAATATAAGTTTGCAAGAGAAGCAAGAGAGCTCTTCTATTTATCTCATCGAAGAGCGAAAGCAACATTTTTCAACCACTCCTGTCAGGCAAAGCACTAAACTCCACTTTTCAGTGCTAAGCTCTCTTGGCTGATAACAAGCCGTTCCGCATACAATCCAAAGCAGAATTATGAGTACCGATCCTTTTGATGAGAACATTCGAAACGGAGTTGGCAATTATGAACCTTTGTTTTTTTTTTTTTTGATAACGCCTCAACCACCTGGTAGGGATTATCAAACTCTTACTCGACGGAAAGAGTCCTCCAGTCAAGTGGGCAACAGTTGTTTTAGGGTCTCAATATGTTGGAGCAATTTTCAGGATTTCCTGCTTGGTGCCAAACAACCAATCTCCTCGTTGGAAAGTGAAGTATGCTGATGTAATCAACATGGTGATGTTGATAAAAGTTTAGTGCTATTCTGTGCTTAGCATAACAATACTTGAACGTTTCGAGTGGATCAGGGCACGTTCTGAGCATTCAGTTGCTCCTGGTTTCAGGAAATCGATTCTCCTTTCGGCTAACATTGAAATTGGTTGCCGTTATGGACGAACCTTATTTGTTTCAAATCGTTTTGATACGCAAACACTGAAAAGGGGCCTAGTTTAAAAATTCACCACGGTTTATTTCTTCACATCTGAATAATCATCATCTGATCACAAAAACTGGCACTGGAAAACGATGAGTTCCGGAGTGGTTTTCGCTGAATCCTTCATTTCAATTTATAAATAGCAAGCATGACAGGACAAATTTACTCCCATTAGGAAATAATTCACTTCGTCCGGCGGTCCGCTGCCTCACAAAGCAATTTTAATTCGTAATCTGCTAAATCATTTAAAATCAAGGCAATCCCACAAAACGGTGCAGCTTTTGTTAGGCATGGCAGAATTTTCCACTCGCGATCTTCCGCAGAAGTTTTGATTTCCTTTTTCGCTTTGATTCCCCTGTGACTTGCTTCATTTTGCCCTTCTGCTTTGTTGGGATGGCGGAGCAGCATAATGGTGGAAATAAAACTTATTTCTACTATGAGCGACCTGACCAAGGGCCGCCACGACGAGGAAGTTGCTTTTCGTCGGTTTTGTCCCGCGCTGGACTTGCTAGGACCAGAGTACCGAAATAAATAAATGCAAACAAATTATAATGAGGCAGAACTTCGTAGCCTTCCTTGAATCCCGCGGGAATGCTGCTCTTTCTTTTTTTTTTTACTATTTCCCTTAGAATAAATCTCGACGGGGAAAGCGATGTTTAGTAAATTTATAAGGTATATTGAAACTGTGCAGATATTGTCAGTTGTCTGCAAAGGGAATGCAAGATTTATATCTTGTCATGGATACATTCTTCTTGCTTTTGAATAGAAAATGAGTGAAACATATTTAATAGTGGCTGTAGAATGTTGAGTAAATTGATGCACATTTTTAAAATCATGCTGTGCAGTGCAACTCTTCAATTTCAAATACGGTTTTTACTAACCTTCACAAAAATTGGACACATTTTGTTTGAAACTGACTCCGCATAAATTGTTTGAAAACTAAAATTTTGTGTTTGTATCACTCTCTCAATTTACCTTATCAATCTTTTATAAAAATGTTTAGGTGAGTTAAACATCAATTCTAACCTACAACTAAGCTGAAAATTGCTTTTCAAATAAATGTAAGAAACTAGAGTTGTAGACCAGTGACGTTACCGTTTTCTTATAATAAGGATTAATCAACTGCCCTAATCGTGGCAATTGGAATAGAATATAAAAACCATAGTCACACTGCACAATACAGTGTCGCTGAATGAGTAGCTGCTTGATCACGGCAGACGTATATCCCGCTTCAATTTAGTTGACAACTGTTACATTTAACGCTTTTCTGAAAAATAATACTACCTTGATCAAAAAGCTCCTGGAATTTATTCAGGAAATTAAAAACAGAGGATTATACATTAAAATTTATAATGTCCCCTTCAAAATACCCCCAATTGATTGAAACGCACATATGCCAGTGTTTGATCTAACCTTCGAAACATTTTTGATATTCGGTTTGCGGTATGGCAATCAGAGCCATCATCGATTATTACAGGGTGTCTCACAATAGGTGTCACTAAGACAAATTGGGATTATAGCAAAACAAATCAACCAAATCATAGCATTTTTTTTCTTTATTTGAAAGATAAATTTTATGGAAATAAACCATATTAATTCAATTCGAATCTCTCGCCCTTATTCTTTATAACTTTGCGCAAACGCTTTGTAAGCCCATCGCAGCTGGTACACACGATTTCCGGAGGTATTTGGTCCCAAATATCAACCAAATGTTTCTTGAATCGATCTAAAGTAAGCCCTTTCGCAGGGACTATATGTTGAAGCATATAACCCCAAACAAAGTGGTCAAGTGGGTTGAAATCCGGTGAAGATACAGGCCATTCTTCGCCTGTGATGAAATCGGGCAAATTTTCTGCGCACCACGCTTGTGTCTTCTTTGCCTTGTGAGCTGGACCTGAGTCCTGTTGGAAACAATATGGTGTATTCCCATACAGCGTAATATTCAGTGTTGATTTTCACGTTAGGTTCTATGAAAAGAAGAGGAAGTTTTCCTTTTCGTGAAACGGCGCCCCATACCATGATTTTCGATACATTCTGATAGCGTTCTACAGCTAGTTTATCTCTTGGAATATTGGCAAGACTTTTGCCATACACACGATCATTTGGTTGATTTTGACTGTCCTGAAGGAGGAAGAGCTTTTCATCCGAAAATAAAATCTCGAAGTCACCGTGCCGAACCCAAAAATTTTGCTGCTTCTTTGGACCCTGGCCTGCTTTAAACGCTCCGTCAACCCTTCTACCCGTTATTTCTTGTACGGCTTGCATTCCAGATCATGTCTGAGGAGCCTGTTCATTGAAGCAGGGGACATTTGAAATTGTTTGCTCAATTTACGGCCAGATACGGCCAGATTATTCACTCCCTCACACATTCGATCTTTTTATTCGATCTGGCAGTTTGTCTGGCACCTCCTTTATGTTGAATATGGACATTTCCAGTTTCCTTGAACCGTTTAAAAGTACGAAAAACAAAACGCTTACTCACTCCAAACTGCTTAAAGCTATTGAATATCTGACACGGCCTAAGCTTTTGCAAATGTAATTTTTAAACTTGCTCCCGTACGGCTTCCATGGTAGCTGATAAATATACACAAACGGAATCGCTTATTTATCTTCAGCGATAAGCTGTCAAAAGAATACACTCAAAACGGGTATAATCAATTCCGCTGTTAAAATTACCCAGCTGAAATAAACCAAGACTGAAAATAGGTGACACCTATTGTGAGACTCACTGTAAATAATACTTCTCGTTGACGGTCTATCCTTGTGAAAAGGACTCATGAACAACACCCTTTTAATTCCTGAAAACGGTAAGCATCGCTTTCTTTTTCGACTGATAACGACGTGGTTTTCTCGGTATCGGCTCATACGGTGCACGCCATTCACACACTTGATTGCGTGTCATACTCATAAATCCACGTCTCGTCTTCAGTAATGATCCGTTTGATGAATGTTGGGTAAGATTCGGCCTTGGAAATCATGTCCTTACGACGCCATGTCTTTACGGGGTCACTATTTTGCATGAGAATTCAGGTCTCTTAGGACTCTTAGCTTCACAACGACACGTCTGAGGCCCAAATCATTAAGGATTATCCTGAAGAACTTATTCTGAACACGCTGAAGCTTCAGGTGATGTGTTTTTGCGCAACTCTTCCAGACTGGCATGCCGTATTCGATGACCGGGAGTATGATTTGCTTGTAGACAGCAAGCTTGTTTTCCAGGGATAATGTAGACCTTCTGTTGATCAATGGGTACAGTAGCATCAACAGAGCATTACACTTTGAGACAGTTTTGTCAACCTGCTCCCTGAAAATCAGTTTGCTGTCGAGAGAAACGCCAAGGAAGACAGCTGAATTCATTCCTTATCGTGCGCTGAGCCAGTTAACATCGCCTAGTCTCGTTACGGTATTTTTTGACTTAGAAGAGTTGTTTTTTCCCTAAGTGGTTTTGCTTCTCGTGAAAATAGTGGAAGAGTGCGTAGGTGACAAGTGCACGTGTTTGGAAAGTGCAGGTTTGCGTGCATGCTACAGCTGCATTTCATCTGTAAAATCTGTGAAGCCTTCGGACAAGCAGTCAGTGCAAACCATCGAGCTCAAACCAGCTACATCCTAATAGCCAGCAAGCGGGCTATTGTTCGACGATCGAGGCTGTTTAGGTCGTCCACTGTGTATAATATATAGCCAAGTGAACAGCTATTGAAGTTAAATTTTGCCTCAGCGCAAAATTCATGGCCCTCCTAGCATCGATCGTATCTTTCGATGGATAATTTATCGAATCAGGTTGGAGATATGATCACTGTACTACAGTGGAACTTCCGTAGTCTGATGCCTAAACTAGAATCGTGCAAGTTTTTCTAAACAAGTCCGATTGTGATATATTTGCTCTTTGTGAAACATGGCTTTCTTCAGAAAATGAACTCAATTTCCACGATTTTGACATCATACGCCTGGATAGAGATGATTCTTATGGAGGAGTGCTTTTAGGGATCAAAAAGTGCTACCCTTTCTACAAAATTTCTCTACCAGCTCTTTTAGGCGTTGAAATCGTCGCTTGTCAAATAACTGCAAAGAATAAAGACCTTTGCATAGCTTCAGTTTACGTTCCTCCCAGAATTTCCATTAGCCGCAGTCAACTCTGGAATTTAGTTTCTATTCTACTGTCCTCTGTATTGTTTCTGGGTGACATGACTTCCCATGGTACTGGATGGGGGGACCTATATGATGACCCTATAGGGCGGCTATTTTTTATGATTTATGTGACGATTTGTCAATTTTGAGAACTGGTGAAGCGATACGCATACCTAAACCTCCTGCTAAAGAAAGCAGACTCGACCTATCCTTCTGTTCAAGATCGCTTTCATTGGACTGTCGGTGGAAAGTTTTCAAAGATCCCCATGGTAGCGATCACTTACCAATCATCATTTCAATTAAGTGTGGCCCTCAACCTTCAAAACCATCTCGAGTTCCATTCGACTTCACAAGGAACATCGATTGGAAAAAATATGCAACGGTGGTAACAATCGGCATTGAATCCGTCGCTACACTTCCACCGTTAGAAGAATATCGACTCCTTGCCGATCTGATCTACAGAAGTTCATTTGAAGCTCAAAAAAGAAATGTTCCAAGTGCACCATACAAAATGAGACCAGAATGCACAAAACTGTATTAGCAAAAATCGGACGCTTTCAAAGTTTTTCGTAGACACATGACTTCCACATACTTCGAGGAATATTCAAAGCTTGAAACACAGATAACAAAATTTATGAGAGCAAAAAAACACGGTTATTGGCGAAATTTTGTTGGGGGACTCTCACGGGAAACTAGGCTTGGGGGGGGGGGGGGGGGAAACGGGCACCTTTTTTTGTGAGGGGGAATAAAATCCACAGGTGGTGTTTCTCTCTGGGGTTGGGTGTGGGGGAAAAAGTGAACAAAAAACCAACTCACTTCTTCGGTAATTATTAATTATTTTTTTTTTGGGGGGGGGGGGGGGGGGGGGGGAACATTCGAGTGCTGGCGCTCTAATGTGATAGACGTGCCTTGTTATCTCTGTATCTTTTAGCCGATAGCTCGACCGCGCTAAAGAGATTTTATCACCGTATTAATTTTTAATCTGTGTTGCTACCGTCGTGGAATACCCGTGACTAAGCATACAGTACTGTCTAGTGAAGTGCGTGAATCGTCCCGTGACTCGTCTTGTGAACGTGAACACTTCGCGGATCGTTGTGCTCCCGTGACTGCCTTTAATAGGCTTTCGAAATTCTCTAGCCCCGTATCAGTAGGTTCGGCGTACCCTAAGTCTACACCGAAACGACACCAGTGACCGTCGAAAAGTTGTCCTTGTTCCCTCCTGACCCCCCGGTCTTGGGCAGGGGGTGGCGCTCAAAAGAGCCGGCCTGTTTTTTCCGGTATAGTATAAACCATTGCGCCGCGAGTGAGTTTCAACTGTTGAAACAAGGACATTGTGCTAGCCCTCCATTGTCCGCGTGTAGAGAATACCTACCTTTGATTTGGTGACAACAAAGCTGTACGCCGCGTCTGAGCGCGGCACAAAATGGAGACGATACCCGGTCCCACCCAGGTAGCGTGGGACGGGATCGACAACCGTGGTGCGAAAAGAACTACAATAGATGGGAGTATAACAGCCCGTACAATACCAGAATACATGGACCCCGACGGCCAGTACGGAGCCCTCATTATCCTCCGCATCACCGGAGTGGACCCCGACGGAAACCCGTCCGACTTACCTGTGAAACCATATTTAATACGAAAATCGATCGAAGGATACGCAGGGAAGATCGAGGGGGCATTCCCCGAGAGAAACGGCGCCTCATACGCACTAAAAGGTACGGAGCCTGGCGCAAGCCAAGAGACTATGTACCATGACCCGGCTAAACGATGACACACCTATCCGCATCGTCAACCATCCCGTTTTAAACACTACCCGTTATGTTGTGAGCTGCCGCCAAAAGGGGAAAGGGGGGGGGAAAGAATAAAAAAAAAAAAAAAAAAGCTGCCGCCAAACAGTAGGAGCAACCGACGAGGAAATCTTAGAGATGTTGGAGGACCAGAACGTTTCCGAAATTCGCCGCATCAGACGTCGCGACGGCCAACAATTTACAAACACTCCAACGATCATCATATCTGTCAAAGGCACGACATTCCCCGAGTATCTGGATTCCGGATATTTAAGATGCCGCACCCGGCCATACTACCCGGCACCCATGCAGTGCTTTAACTGCTGGGCATTCGGGCACACTAAGCTGCGGTGTAAGAGTCCTAGCCGCTGTGGAACCTGCTCCGAAGAACACCCTCAAAAGGTGGTAAATGTTCCTCCGGAGTTTATTGTTCTAAAGGCAACACACGCCAACACAATATTTCTTCTCGATCGTGTCCCGTATATCAAAAAGAAAACACCATCCAACACATAACAGTCGATCATGGGCTGACATACCCTGCCGCACGTCGCATGTATGAAGAAACCAACCGGCCGGGACCATCCTACGCCAATGTCGCCTCCAACCAACCCATCAACTCAGCTGCTTCTACCGCACCGACATCCAACAGCAACGATCTAGCCATCACCGAACTCAATCGGAAAATCGAAATGCTTTCAAAAGCCGTCGTCGATAGAGACCGTACCATCGCCGAACTGCAAGCCGCCCAAAATCCGCCCCAGCAGAACCCGTTGTTCGAAGAGCTTCAGAAAATGTCAGCGATGTTTGCCAATATGGTCGCCCGTATCGAAAACCTGGAAAAGAGAAGAATGGAGGACACTGAAACAATTAAAAAACAAGCTAAAGAAATTTCAGTCACTCGCTCGCTTCTGATGCAAGCGCGCGATCAAAAAGAGGTTAAAGACAGTTTAAAACACTCCAGTCCCAACGAAGCTCTCAAAAACAAACCGCAAACTTCATCTAATTCAACACCGCCAACTGTAACCATCCCTACGAATACTACGCCCACCAGAACTACGACTCTTGCCTCCAATACGTACCCGGATACCCCAAGACATATACCAAACCCCGATCTGGACGAATCTATCTACATAGACAAAGGTCTGTCCGGATTCTGTTCCAGCAAAACATATTTTTCGAGAAATGTCTCCAAGCGGTGGCTCTCTGGACAGACCATTCACAATGCTGGAATTCTCTATGGCTCTTCTTTCATCAAATAACTTCTCACCCGGATACGATATGATAAAATTCAATCTTCTGAAAAATCTCCCAGATATCGCAAAAAGACGGTTGCTAGACCTATTTAACTCCTTACTACAAAACAACATAGTACCGCCAGAGTGGAGACAGGTGAAAGTAAAGAATGTGCACACCAAAAAGTAGTCGTCGGAAATGCCCTAATGCAGTCTTCTCCGTGTACGCTTTGCTAATCCGATCACTACTACATGAATATTAATGTATGTGTGCTATGATGAAGACGTCGTTTGGCTACAGTAACCTTTATTCAGTAAAATGGCGTCGAATCAAGAACGCGTGCGCGAAGCAATTTTGCACAAAAGAGTGGAAAATCCCGATATGTCGCACGGCGATATTGCCAAGTCATTAAAAATCGCAAAATCGACGGTTACTAAAGTGCTAAAAAACTTTCAGCAGCGCTTAACTTTAAAGAGAAAGGTCGGTTCCGGAGGTAACCATGATTCTCGTTTCGTCGCGGAGAGGAAGAAAGTGATTAAAGAATTTAAGAAGAAACCGAATATCTCCGTTCGTGATGTGGCGAAAAAAGTGAAAATGTCTCCATCGTTCGTCCAGAAAGTGAAGAAAAGTGCAGGCTTGAAATCATTCAAAGTAGGTGTTACTCCAAATCGTAACGACAGCCAGAACAAGAGCGCAAAATCTCGATCGAGAAAATTATATGACACTATGCTGAAGGAATACGACTGCATAATATTGGACGACGAAACATATTGCAAAGCTGACTTTAAGCAGATACCGGGACTACAGTTTTATACCTCGTTGCAAAGAGGAAATGTTGCTGATCGTTTTAAGCAAAACAAAATTGTCGAAGTTCCCAAACAAATACCTCGTATGGCAGGCAATATGTCGATGCGGTCTCAGAAGCGACATCTTCATCACGACTGGCACTCTAAATGGACAAATTTACGTAAAAGAGTGTCTGAATAAACGACTGTTGCCGTTCATCCGGGAACACAACGGTTCGGTGCTGTTCTGGCCTGACCTGGCATCTTGCCACTATGGAAAACTGGCTAAGGATTGGAACATTGCTAATGGTGTAAATATTGTCCCAAATTATTGCAATCCGCCAAATTCGCCAGAACTCCGTCCGATCGAAAAGTATTGGGCTCTGGTCAAGAGGAATCTTCGAAAAACGAATAGCGTAGCAATTGATGAGAAAAGCTTCAGGCGTAACTGGCAGAAAGCTGCAAAATTGGTGACGGATGACACTGTGCAAAAACTGATGGAAGGTGTCAAACGAAAGGTGCGGGCATTTGGATATAACAGGTCAAATTGATTTAACTGTATATGTTTTATATTTGTATTTTTATGAAGCCTTCAATAAATGATTTACTTTTGATTTTCTCATATTTTCCATTAAATACCACTAATTTCCCGTTGACTACTTTTTGGTGTGCACATTCTTTAATAGCTATTCAAAAGCCTGGCAAACCAGCGTCTGGTCATAACTCATACTGTCCGATTGCTATGCTTTCATGCATTAGAAAATTGTTGTAGAAAATGATCCTTCGTAGGCTCGACCACTGGGTCGAATCGAATAACTTGCTATCAAATACACAGTTTGGGTTCCGTAAGAGCAAAGGAACAAACGATTGTTGAGCTCTGCTTTCCTCAGATATTCAACTGGCCTTTGCCCGCAAGGAGCAACTGGCGTCAGTATTCCTGGACATTAAGGGGGCTTTTGATTCAGTTTCCATTGAAATCCTGTCAGATAATCTGCAGAGATGTGGACTTCCCGGAATTTTAAATAATTTTTTGCACAATTTGTTGTCAGAAAAGAAAATGATCTTCTCACTTGGAGAACTGACAACTTCCAGAACTAGTTACATGGGCCTGCCCCAAGGCTCATGCCTAAGTCCCCTTCTTTATAATTTTTACGTCAAAGATATTGACAATTGTTTGGCAGAACAATGCACGCTAAGACAATTTGCTGACGACAGTGTGGTCTCCTTAAGAGGCTCACATGCCGTTAACATGCATGGACCATTGCAAAATTCCCTAGATAACCTATCTTCTTGGGCTAGGAGTCTAGGGATCGAATTCTCACCGCAGAAAACTGAACTGGTAGTGTTTACTCGAAAGCGGTACCCAGCCCAATTGCAGCTTAATCTTTTGGGCAGAAACATTACCCAATCATTATCTTTCAAATACCTTGGGGTCTGGTTTGATTCAAAGTGCACTTGGAATGCCCACATTACGTATTGAAAGCAAAAATGCCAAAAAAAGATCAACTTTCTTCGTTTAATTTGTGGCACATGGTGGGGTGCTCATCCGGGGGACCTCATTACCCTTTATGAAACAACCACTCGCTCTGTTCTTGAGTATGGCTCTTTTTGCTTTCTCTCGGCAAGAAAAAGTCACCTTCTAAAATTGGAACGAATTCAATATCGTTGTCTGCGTATTGCTCTTGGCTGTATGCACTCAACGCATAACATGAGTCTTGAAGTTCTGGCAGGAGTAAAACCCCTCCAGAATCGATTCTGAGAACTCTCGCTCAGAATATTAATCAAATGTGGAGTGAAAAACGCATTTGTAATAGAAAATTTTGAAGAAATGTTAGGGCTGAACACACAATCTCGATTTATGCGAATTTACCACCAATACATATCGTCGGATATGTGCCTTCCGTGCTATACTCCAGACCGCGCTCACTTCACCTATAGCAGTTCCTCAATTCATTATGATCTTTCCACGAAACAAGCATCTCATGGGAGCTCGGATCAACTTCGTTCTATTATTATTCCGCGTATTTTACTGAAAAGTACCTGTTCGATCTCAAACAGCACACAGCGTGCTTGCTGTTGTGTTGATAGCACCAAACACGCGTCCACCCATTTGAGTGTGGCTAGCAGGCAAACATCCTGATGCTATTATTGTAGCTCAAGTGGGCAGCGTGAAACATCACTGTCGGCGCGCCGTATTTAAGCACCATTGTAATGATGCGGTGCTCACGGCACTATTGATCCGTACTTCGTGTCCCCTATAAAAGGGACACATCACCCCATATAGTTTAGTGGTGTTCTAGCTGTGTTATCCTCTTGTACCCACCGAGCTGGCACGCTGCCGCTCGGTGGTAATAAATTAACATCGACATCCGTTTTCTTTCGTTCGTCAAAGTCGTTCTCAGAAAGTAAAATCACAACGTAACAGGTTGGCTGATAAGTCCCCGGTCAAACAAAGAAAAACACATTTTTTTGTCAAAATTCGTTTTTATTATTCAACATAGTTCCCTTCAAGAGCGATACAACGATTATAACGACCTTCCAATTTTTTGATACCATTTTGGTAGTACTCCTTCGGTTTTGCCTCAAAATAGGCCTCAGTTTCGGCGATCACCTCTTCATTGCAGCCAAATTTTTTCCCTGCGAGCATCCTTTTGAGGTCTGAGAACAAGAAAAAGTCGCTGGGGGCCAGATCTGGAGAATACGGTGAGTGGGGAAGCAATTCGAAGCCCAATTCATGAATTTTTGCCATCGTTCTCAATGACTTGTGGCACGGTGCGTTGTCTTGGTGGAACAACACTTTTTTCTTCTTCATATGGGGCCGTTTTGCCGCGATTTCGACCTTCAAACGCTCCAATAACGCCATATAATAGTCACTGTTGATGGTTTTTCCCTTCTCAAGATAATCGATAAAAATTATTCCATGCGCATCCCAAAAAACAGAGGCCATTACTTTGCCAGCGGACTTTTGAGTCTTTCCACGCTTCGGAGCCGGTTCACCGGTCGCTGTCCACTCAGCCGACTGTCGATTGGACTCAGGAGTGTAGTGATGGAGCCATGTTTCATCCATTGTCACATATCGACGCAAAAACTCGGGTGTATTACGAGTTAACAGCTGCAAACACCGCTCAGAATCATCAACACGTTGGTGTTTTTGGTCAAATGTGAGCTCGCGCGGCACCCATTTTGCACAGAGCTTCCGCATATCCAAATATTGATGAATGATATGACCAACACGTTCCTTTGATATCTTTAAGGCCTCTGCTATCTCGATCAACTTCATTTTACGGTCATTCAAAATCATTTTGTGGATTTTTTTGATGTTTTCGTCGGTAACCACCTCTTTCGGGCGTCCACTGCGTTCACCGTCCTCCGTGCTCATTTCACCACGCTTGAATTTTGCATACCAATCAATTATTGTTGATTTCCCTGGGGCAGAGTCCGGAAACTCATTATCAAGCCAACTTTTGGCTTCCACTGTATTTTTTCCCTTCAGAAAACAGTATTTTATCAAAACACGAAATTCCTTTTTTTCCATTTTTTTCACAATAACAAAAGTTGCTTCACAAAAGACGCTCTATCTCACAAACTAATTGACTTACAGACGTCAAATTTTGACACGAATCATTTGAAGGTTGGTACTATATAAAAATAATATGCATTTAATACTAGCAACGCCATCTATGTGTCAGACCGGGGACTTATCAGCCAACCTGTTACACTGTACTTTCCGCGCACAGACTTCATATTTAAGTAACGAACGTCTCCTAGACAGCCATGAATGTTATAGGGTACGGGACGGGTTTTAAGCAGTTTAGTCAGCCCCTGAGACATTTGATGATGCTGTATGTAATCTATAATTAGAACTGCCAATATTTAGAAATAAATCCCTCTGCTTACGTATGGTCTATCGGAACATACCTTCATCAACGAGCATTAGGCTTATTTCATAGCCATGGAATAAAGTTCCCAATTGCAGGGACTCTTTAAAAGCATGCGGACTGCATTCCGATCAAGAAAATGTTTTCTTCAGCTCCGCAATCTGTACATAAACTAACAATATTGTATGAGTGCGATTCTGTGCATGTGTGCGAAGGCGAAATGAAATAAGCCAGTTCACGATTTGCTGCAAACGTCAATTTCCTCAACCCACTCCTTCGTTTTACCCGACCGCTCTGAAAACAATCAACCAAAACATGTCGATTGCTACGACCACAAACTTGTCTCCTAGTAGGTTATGAGACAGACCTACACGAGCAAACTTTTAGTTTGTCATTGATCTTTAGATTGGCAATGTGTATTTCTTATTTCATTTACTCTCACATAAATGTTCGCCAAAGCGACTGTGACGACAAACGGGATGCTTCGTTTAAAAACAAACAAATGCAAGAGACAGCAGGCTTCACGTTACATTACCGGTGCGCTATATCCATGGTTAACAAAGAAGAGAGGAAACATAGGCTCTTTCAAAAGCAACAGTGATGCCATAGCTGCCGCTCATCAGCGAAGCATTATTTATCGTTGGGTACTATTTGACAGCTCCAAAACATTTTTTTTATTGTAAATGATAGTGCCAGATGATGGACAATATAATCATAAGCATAGATCAACCTCCAATGGCTGGAAGAAACATGAAATAAATAGCATTTTCAGATTATCTAAATAAGTAATAAATTTAACGTAATGTTCAACATCACAGTCTGGCAACAAGCCTAGTTGTGGGAGAGAGCTGATGAAGACATGCTCTCCGGTACACGCGATGCAAATGCAAAATACACAAAGGCAACATTTGAGCGAACTTCTTCAGCAGGTCAGAAACTGATGGTTTCTAGATGATATATTTTAAATCTTCAAAATGACAGAAATAAATTGGTAATCAATCATGATTCATACATCGAATCATTGGCCAAATAGATAAAGCTTATGATCGTATCATTAAAAATGAAATAATTTGGAAAATGTAGGAGTTATAGACCTATTTCCTAACAACTGATTAAAATAGTGACCCCTGATTAAGCCGTTCCCTACCCTATAAGGGGTACACCTTCGCATTTTGATTTAGTTTTTTGGCGATTGTGGAGCTGTGCATAGTAGGTTCTGCAGTTGGATCGTAGTTGGCGGCAGCACTGGCGAGCAGTCGTTGCCCAGAGAGGCGTTGGTGCAGTTGGCTGTTGTTGCCGATCCTCCCGTCAACCTCGCTATGAGAAACATGGCTGCTGAAGCCAACGAGTTGGCGGGAAAAAGCCGCCCGTGACAACAACAGGACTAGAATTCTCCCACGTCACCTGCAGATGGCCACCCGCAATGAAGAGATGAACAGAACCAAGAATACCAAGAAGAAATCCCAAGTTTAATCGCGAACCATGTTTCTCCCCCGTCAACTCAATCCGTCCTTTTCAGGACGACCAAATCAATTTGCCAACTGAAGAGTTCGTTTGGATGAATTTTTCTCTGGTGCTGTTTGAAATTTCCATTACCCGGCTGAACATGGCATTGCTTTCAACGCCACGTCCCGGAGTAAATGGCAAGGCGCGTTGAACAACCAATGACCCAACAGATCTTCTACGCGTTAAAGATAGTGGCCCTCTCAACCATCGTAGAAAATACAACCGGGGCCGTATCATAATTAAGAGCCACCAAATGCTTTCTAAAGAGTGTACAATAGAATTTTCTTAACCCCCTTTCAGGACTGACTTAAATCAGTTAGCCGATGGCCCTGACGTGTATGGGAATTAGATTGCTGCCTAGTCCTACGTCACCTTTGCGCACAGCCCCGTTGGGCTGTACCTTGTAGTTTCACTGATGGGTCTCGCCTCAATGGATCCACTGGCTTCAGTGTCTTCAATGAAAACTCTAGCGCCTTCCACAAACTTCAGGAACCTTGTTCTGTTTATGTTGCTGAGCTGGCAGCAATCAACTTCGCATTGGGGATGATTTCCAACATGCCCGCAGACCATTACTTCATCTTCTCGAACAGCCTCAGTTCGATTGAGGCTCTTCGGTCGATGAAACCTAGTAAACACTCATCTTATTTCCTTTCAAAACTAAGGGAACAGATGAGTGTGCTGGTCGAAAGATCATATTTGATCACCTTTGTATGGGTCTCTTCACATTGCTCAATCCCAGGCAATGAGAAAGCGGACTCGCTCGCAAAAGTGGGCGCCCAGGAAGGCGATTTGTATGATAGACAAATTTCACACGATGAATTTTACCATTTAGTACGTCAGAGTACCCTTTCGAGTTGGCAAACCGATTGGGACACCGGAAATCTAGGACGGCTGTTACATTCCATCATTCCTATTGTTTCATCGAGGGCGTGGTTTAAGGACCTGTACGTTAGCCGTGATTTCATCCGTTTCATTCACACCTCCATCGAATCAACCTCGTGGACAGCAATCTTTGCCGGTGTGGAAACGGTTATGATGACATCAATCACGCAGTCTAGCAATACACGGATAATTACGCCGCCAGAACACGACTTTTGAATACCCTAAAGGCCCAAGGAAGACAACCTTGGGTTCCTATGAGAGATGGGTGGGCCGCGCGGGGTGCTAGAAGCAATGATTGTTTTTTTTTTAATGTTGTTTTTGGTGTGTTTGTTTTTTTTTTTTTTTTTTTGTGTTTTGTTTTGTGGGGGGAAAAAAACAGCTGGAGGCCCAAGGAAGACAACCTTATGTTCCTATAAGAGATGTGTTGGGATCTCACGATCTGTGCTATTTGTAATCGATTTAAGTGTTTCTCCAAATGTCTAGTATTTTTGTGTTTTTGTTTTTTTTTTTTTTTTAGGTGTTTTTTTGTTGTCGGTTGGGGGTTCGGCCCGGGACCACGGGGAAAAAAAAGGCCCGCAGTGAGACTACAGAATCCTATTTCCATGTTCCTCTGTCCAACCCATCCCCAAAAAACGTCACCTTTTTTAACCTCGGGTAAACCGCGAGTAAACGACCCAAGTCCCACTAATTATAATATTAAGTAATTACATTACACAAAAAACAATGAATCATCGGCTCCGTAAAGCTAACGCAATTCAGCCTTCCAAATAAATGAACTAGGTGAAAAAAAAAGACAGCTGAATTCGTCCATTCCACCGTTGTGTTGTTCAGGCTTATTTAACAATACTCAGGCGGAATAAGTCTAGGAGAATTGGACTGTGGGAATAGGTTGACCTGGGGTGGCATTTCGTAGCTCGAAACGAACGACTTTTTGTACGAACGCTTGTGAGGTAAAGTTCTTCGTTTCGAGATCCGCAATACGGCCCCTGGGTCATAGCTGCAGTTCTTCCATTCAGTGAAGTATTCTAACAGGACATTCAGGCTTCATTGCAGTTTCGCGGTCAGCGCTCTTGATACCCTACCATTGTGGACCACTACGGTATCATCGACAGAGATCCGTTTTCAGGGAGCGGGGGTATGTCCGAGGTGAACTGAAGGTACTCGAAGGCGTACCCCTCATGTTTCGTTCACTGCTACATAAGAGACCTTGCTCACTTAACTGTGGCAGTGTAAAGGGTGTATTCGATAAAAATGGCACACACATATATACAATAAAAATTATTTTGTTTTTGGTTTTTTTGTTTTTGGGAAAAAAAAATTGTTTTTTTTTTTTTTTTTTTTTTTTTTTTTTTTCGTCTCCCCCCCGGCCCCCCCCCTCCTTTTCCCCCTTTTTTTCCTTTTTTGGGTTTTTTGTTGTTTTTTTTTTTTTTTTTTTTTTTTTGTTTTTTTTTTGTTGGGGGGGGTGGGGGCCGTTTTTTCGGTTTCTGGGGCGGGGGGGGGCTGACACCACTCCAATACGTTTCGAGCGTAGTGGCAGGATGCTAGATCAGGCCAAAACAGAGTTGATCCTTTGTGCTTCTTAATGAATGGCAAGAGACGCTTCTTAAGGCACTCTTCCGTGTAAATCGCACCGTTTATTGTTCCGGAAGTGATGAAGGGAGCACTTATTTCACCACATCCGCAAATCGCCTGCCAGATTAGAAACTTTTTTGCAAATTTCGATAGTTTCTTCTTTCGAACATCCTCCGGAACATCGAACTTCGACTTGGCAACGAAATATTCTTGCCCAGGAAGTTGACGGAAGTCGGCCTTGACGTATGTTTCGTCATCCATCACGATGCAACCGGATTTGGTGAGCAGCTTCGTGTAAAGTTTCCGGGCGCGGGTTTTCGCAGTGATGTTTTGTTTTTCATTCCGGTTTGGGGCTTTTTGCACTTTGTAAACATGTAACCCAGCACGCTTCATGGTTTTCTGCACAAAACCGACTGACACTCGAGATTAACGCTGTCGTTCAGAAATTTTAGAAGAGCGCCTCTATACAGGAATACAAAAGAGATAAGTCAAGTCAAGCTTCAAAACTAGTTAGAGCTTCAAACATGTTGTGATTAACAAAAAAAAACCTTCCTGATTCGTGCACCAATGTTGCTTTTTGTCGCACCATCTGTTGTTTGGACTGCTGATTAATGTGTTAATAAAATGAACATATAATCTTACATTTACCGGTTGGATTTACAAAGTAAACTGATTTATTGTTTGGTTCAAATCTTCTGAAATCCCCAAGCATACGTCTATATTTTCTCTTTCCTAGCCTGTCCATCAGTGCAAACACCTCCATCATGACGTCTTATGAATTTCATTTCCTTTACGAGCATTCAACCACCTGTCTTCTGCCATTGCAGTGCTCAGCTGCCAATCAGTGCTAATATTTCCATATCTTGCCATCGACGACGGTGTCAGAACGCCATCTCATGTCACCCGATCTCCGCCCTCTTGGCCAATATTTAATACGATTAAATATACTCATCGCGAGACAGAACGACGACGCTCAACGCTGTCAGCCGGTTGTCAATTTCCACTCGATCCAGCCCCGATGCATTCGAGGAAGAGTGGATGCATTAAATTTCCCAGGCATATGTGAGTATGTGTCAATATTGGCTAGAGCCTTGGATTCATTCACAACTTAATGCATGCAAACGTGTTTAGAAACGGTTCCTGTCAGCTTGGCCACAGTGTGAGCCATTATGATCGTAATCGTTGGCATGGTTGGTGATTGTGGACGAAGGAGAGCATCACAATCCACAGCAATGTGGAACTTTCTATTTATTCGGTTGGAAGTGGAGTAAATATTTGATTACAGTCGGACGTTAGCTACTTCGGAAATCGCGATCGCAATGGATTGGTTAGCTAACAATGATTCACAGCTGTCGAGTTTGGTTTATCGATGGTTACATGCACGTTGCTCTTTCTGCTGCTACCAAATGCTTTCTCCAGTTTGTTAAGGAATATGTGGTTGCATTTCCGCCCAGCTGAACAACGGATTCTTTGTGGGTGTGATCCGGATTGCAGCTGCAATGTTTCATAATCGAATCAATCGATACATCTGTTTCAATACTTCAAGAAAAGATTAAGACCATACAAAACGTGTGCCCCTCTTTAACGCCGAGTGATAAAACCGACGAGTTCATCAACTGAGATTTGTGAGCCAAATTATTTTCTATCCGTCGACCCTCAAGAACGGGACACACAGGGAACTCACTCAATTACGATTCTAACTAAGATTTATTCCCCAGTTTGAGCCAGCACACATGGGAAGCAATTGCTGCTTTACGACCACTCAATCTGTTGAGGATAATTCTACATTCAAGCCTCGCTCTCACCCAGGTTCCTTCCAAGGTCGAATCATGAATCATGTCGTCGCAAATATGATCCACTGGAAAAACGCGAAATCATAAGGCATTGAAATATTCATGAACCAATGTTTTCAACCCCAACATATGTGACGAGACGTTTGGTTGTTGCCATCGGCGACGTTTTCCTTGCCTGTAAGAGCTAGCGAAAAGTACGAAAATTCAAATCAGGCATCACAATGACTGTGGAATGTGCGACAACTTTATGAATATTGAGTGCGTACCAATAATATGCTTCATGCGTAATTGGCACATGATTGCTTCGGTTGGTTGGTTGGATGGGCCGGCGGTTCTGTGAAGCTTAAAGTGGTGTTGGAACTTTAAACCCAAGAATCACAAATTCCTAAAGTCTTCTAGGAAAGCACTCGTAAAGTACAAAAGGATTTCATGTGGTCAGCAAGGCATTTTTCTAAAAATAGACAAGACTTAAGCTTCTCCATTCTTGCACACACTGGATCACGATATTATGTGTTTCCGCTTCGGCAGTCGATTTGTAGCATCCACCTTCCCAACAACGGTGAAACGATTGGATAAGGAGAGAAGTGAACTAGCTCCCTCCCTCCCGCTTTCATTCGCCAACATACAAGTGTTGCTTCCGGGGCCCACAGAGGGCTTATAACACTTAAGCAGCCTTCTTGCCAGCTTGCTTGAGGTTTTTAGTCTTCTGGTTTCGATGCAGTAATAGCTTTTCCCCCCGGTTTGCATCCTGCTGGGAGAGCTTCCATCTGCCGATATCAGGATGAACTGTATGGAAAGTGGCTTCCTTTCTATCGTCAATTGCTTCGGGGCCAACCCTTCCCTTCCAGTCAAATGGAGAATTTACGTAATCGTGTTACAAAAGCTCCAACACTTCGGTATAATTATTATTTGTGGAAGTCGATCGATTCAATTTCAAGCAATGATTGCCTTCGATTCCTCACCCCTTCCGGCAGCAACTACGCAGCACAAGAATTGCAGAGACAAACCGAATGAGTAATTGCATCCATCAAACATAAATAAGATTGATTACTCAGCTGTGCACACTTTACCAGGCAAGGCTTATTTAATCAATTGTACTTTTAATCCACCCACTTGTTTGGTATTAATTGTGTCGCTGGCCTAACATGTGTAACATAAGTCCTGGGAATACTTTCAGGCGTTTATTTGACAGCATTAACAAACACACAGATGTCAACCAATGTACTTGTCACGTTCATCTGTGTTCCTACTGAACTGTCAAACTCAAATTGCGCAGTAGTTTCCATTAAAAATGTCGTACAAGCTGGATTTACGAGCACAAGTCGCCAACCTTTTTGGACGGCTTAGTACAAGTGAAATTTTGAGCGTGTTCAAAGACGAGCCAATATCAAAATCAACAATATACCGTGTTTTGAAAGATTGTCGTGATGGTAAAGAACCGGAAAATAAAAAGAAAAGTGGTCGCCCAACAAAATTGAGTGCCAGAACAACGAAAAAACTGCTGTCAAGCGCTGAAAACAAGGTTGGCCAATCAACACGCAAATTAGCACGAAAATTTCAGGTTTCAAACATGACAGTCCATCGGATTTTGAGAAAACATAACGTAATCTATCGGAAACGTCAGCGTGCACCAAAATATACACAGCAACAACTCGAAAAAATACCAAAATGCTGCCGTGCACTTCGTCGCGAGCATTTTGCAAATGGAAAGTGCATAATTTTGGATGATGAATCTTACTTCACGTTTTCGCACCATGAATTGAGTGGCAACGATGGTTTCTATACTGCTAACATTAAAACAACACCAGACGATGTTAAATATGCCAGCAAATCGAAATATGAGCCAAAGGTGTTAGTGTGGGCAGCCATGTCATCGAAGGGTATCTCGGCGCCTTTGATACGCCCAAACAAGGCCAAAGCTGTCAATTCTGACGTGTATATCAGCCAATGCTTGCCGAAATTGAAGCAATTCATCAACAAATATCACGCTGACGACGAAATCATGTTTTGGCCGGATCTTGCAAGCTGTCATTACGCGAAAAAAACATTAGATTGGCTAACTGAGCAAAACATACCATTTGTACCGAAAAAGGACAATCCACCTAACGTGCCTCAGGCTCGTCCAATTGAAATTTTTTGGAGTGTTCTCAAACGTATGGTGTACGACAATGGCTGGGAAGCTAACAATGAGCAACAATTGGTTAATCGAATCAAGCGGAAGATGAAAGAAATAGACATAGACACCGTCCAGAACCTGATTCAACATGTTCGCCGTACACTGCGTAAAATCGAAGATAATGGTCCATTGAGCGTACTGTAAATATATTTTTCAACAATTTATTAATAGAATAAAATACCCTGAAGAGCATTTTAAAATCCGATTGTTTGATTTCAAGTACCATGCTTTTGAATTTTTCCCAGGACTTATGTTACATATGTTAGTTAGCTCTCTCTCTCTCTCTCTCTCTCTCTCTCTCTCTCTCTCTCTCTCTCTCTCTCTCTCTCTCTCTTATCGATTTATTTTTATTGTTACTCATTCAATACTTGACATATAAACGGCATTGAAATGGCTACACGCATGCTTAGTCATTCTTAATAACATTTTTGTCAATATGTACCATCAAAATGTTGAAAAACTTCCTTTAACGCAGGCTATTCATGTTACTACTGTGTTCAAAAAATAAGGTGACTTTTTAATTAAAAAATTGCGCGTTTGAGATATTGTCCAAATTTTTTTTTTACGTTGATAGGCTTGTTAGTGACATATATTTGGCATTTCATGACATTCCCTCCATGATTAGTTTATTTACGCTTGTGCTTTCTAAACGACCAAAAGTACTTTCGGCGATTTTTACAATGTCTGAATTTGTTGAGCAAAGAAGTGCCATTAAATTTTGGTTGCGGAACGATATTTCTGCTGCTGAAACGTTGAGAATGGTGCAGAAAGCCTTCGGTGAGTCAGCCATGTCGAAAAAAAATGTTTATAATGACTTCAAAGACGGTCGAGAACGCGTTGAAGACTTGCAACGGCCAGGACGGCCATCGACGTCAACTGATGAGCAACACGTGAAGAAAATCAAAGAGTTAGTGTTTGAAAATCGTCGATTAACAATTAGAGACCTTGCCAATATGCTTGGCATCTCAATTGGATCGATTCAATCGTTTTTTAAGGATCAATTGGGCCTCAGAAGAGTCAAATCGCGTTTGGTGCCGAAACCGCTCAATTTTTTTTGAAAAACAACGCCACTCGATCTTCGTGAGTTTTTTGCCAAAAATTCAACTCATATCGCTCCACAACCATCGTATTCACCTGATTTGGCTCCGTGTGACTTCTGGCTATTCCTCAAACTCAAAAGACCACTTCGAGGACACCGTTTTGTATCGATTGAAGAGATTCAACGAGAATCGCTGCGCGCATTGAGGGGCATCCCGGAAGCCGACTATATGGCCTGCTTCGCGGATTGGAAAAAAAATACGCTGGCATAAGTGCATTGCATCAGAGGGGGACTACTTTGAAGGGGACGAAATAGATTTTGATGATTTAATAACGCTTTTTTGAAATATAACAAAAGTCACCATGAACAAAGTAGTAGGTCTATTCATGGAGGCAACATCGTCTCATATTCTAAATTTCTCATTGAGAACAATTTTCGTACGGTTTTCTACTATTATTTTTTAGACATTTCATTGCACGAAACATTCCCTTAACAGAACTCAAAATTAGAAAATCAGGTTTGATGAAAAATATCTTTAAAAGACTGAAATTTTTTTGTTTGTTCTCTACAAAACATTGTAACTTACATTATACAGGTTTGCTTTGATACTAATCTAGATTATAAATTCAAAATATTAACACCTATTTACTCTTAAACCCCCCTTGTTTATGCCAATGCACACTGGGCCAGGAGACGAAATTAGCAAGACAAAACCTCTAGCGCTTTGAGCATGCATTTTATCAAGATGATTGCTTCAGCATTGTTGCTCAATTTTATCTGCGCCACAATAAAAAATAGTTAGCTGCGATACTTACTTTTTTATTTCGCCTTCTAGCGGTTTAATGTCTTCGGCAAAGTTGTAGAACATAAAATAATAAGAAAGTTTGCCGAAGACATCAAAGTTCTATGTCTACAAATAACAAAGTTACGATTAGTTTTGTAAAATTTAACTGATATTTACGTTTTTTCTACTAATTTTCATATTTTCGTCAAATATGTTATTTTTGATACCGTTTATGTGTTGAACCTTATCATTCGCGTATGTTTTGGAAGAGTTCGTATAGTTTTGGGACATAACAAGCGAAATATTAGCCAAAACTTTGAAAAATATCATGAATTTCAAAATTAATTTTCTCAAAAAAATTGCAAGTTGTTGCAAGAAATTACTCATGTTTCAGAAAGTACCATATGTGACCTTTCAATTCTGAAATTATGCCCGATACATATTTTGATATATTTGAGATATCTGGATTAATTATAATTAATATTTTTGATCTAGCAACTATTTTTTATTTTATATTTACTATTATTTCAACAGGTTTTGTACGGATTCTGGAAATTGATTTTTATCGGTTTGAGGAAACTGTTTTGTGAGTGTCATCACGGGGTCAGAGGATAGCAAAAGTCTTCTAAATACATCTTCGATGTTCGCCAGGCGACTGAATTGTCGAGAATGGTGCTCCCGAAATTTTCTGATCGATTTGTTCCGACGCTCTTGTGCTTCTTCCGACAATAGTCCAATAGGAATTTCGCAATGACTTATTATTTCAGATCCATGTACCAAGATCCTGTGAACTGAAGGCAAAAGGGGATAATAATCATAATAATGGACATATAACTTTCTAGTTTCTTCTGCATACGTTTCGAATGATTTGACGTCGATTTCTAATTTCGATGATAGCGCGCAAAGAAGTGTAGCGACTCGACGAACGATGTCCACCTCAAGTCCTGTAGTTCTTGCCGTTGTTTCTGGATCTTGAAAGAATCTTCTAGCAGTGTTGCCATCATTTGTGTTACCTGATGGAAAAATAAAGATAAAGGGATCTACTTCCCGATAAAGAAGAAAAATGCAGTTACCTCCGGATGGCAAAGGTTCACTTATTCTCAGCCCAATCTTCTTAAATTCTTCTCTAATTGCACGTTGCCGTTCAAGAAAGGTTTCGTTTCCTTTATTTATACGCCATTTTTTGAGTGGGATTCTGTACGAAACATTAAGCAGAAGCTCCATACTTCTTATGTAAGCATGCAAAACAGGAATGGTTTCAATTTTATTGCGATCGTCACATATTTGGGCTTCGATGGGATTACTGAGTTTTTTGCCTGATGCTCCGCAAAGATTGCACGCCTGGGAACTTGTTCCTGTGAAGCTGTTAATAACTTTGCCATCGACCATACTCAAAATTAACTCAGAAGAAACATCTACAGAAATCCTATTTATCGTCAATGTGGTTGCTTTCAAATTTTGTATTTGTAACATCATACTCTCCACTTCTCGTTTGATAAGATCAGCAGTTTCTTTTTGAAAAACCATTTTGATGGGGCGGCACAAATTGATGGATGATGGACTGTTGTTGCTCCAAACTTCTTGTCGTTCGCCGGAGACTGCGTTGAAATATATTCGCAAAGGAACCAGGCAAATCAAAAAAATATGCGAGTCATTACATGATATAACATCATCGCCAACTTCTTCAAAAAATGTCATTTTATACCGTGAGTGGTTGCTTGAACCATCCAATCCCCATTTTAAAATAACACATAAATTTCCTTGTTCATGAATGTACGGTTCAATATATTTATTCAGTGTCATGAAGAGACGCTCTACCGTATGGTCAACAAGATTTTGAAGAGGAACTTCTGCGCATGATGGCCGAATGGAAATATCTGAAATACGTTCAAACATGCAAACTTTTAAAACTTTATTGTAAAGGTTATTATCATTTGCGTGCCCAATATAGTTTGCAAATAAACTTTGATACAGCTCACATTCCGCCATGAAACAGCTTCCAATCAATTGGGAATTGTTCCAATTTTTAAATTTTTTGGTTTTATTAAAAATAATTTCGAAAATTTTGAGGAAATATTTTTTTTTCAATTGGAGAGTTAAAGTAATTTTGAAATAATTTAGAATTATTAAAAAAGCGACTCAAAACCACCACAAAATCCAAAACTTGAAAGAATTATCGATCTATTGGAAGCTGTTTAGACAAGAACATAATTAAATGAATTTGTGCTTACCACGTGGATAACAAGTACTTTTATTATCGCGGATGTCATTGTATGCTGGATATATGTCATATCCTTTTTTTAGCGTCATGGTTCTTATGTTTTGGTACTGTTGTTTTGTTAGATCGTTTTCACATAAAAACCTCAATGCATCGTCGACTGTAAAACGTTTCATCTCTGGTTCAACAGATAGAGCAAGTTTTTTGAAACGGGAAGCTTTCTCAGGAAATGCAAATAGGTGCTCGACAACCCAAGCAACGGAACGATATCCATCAGTCCTTAATGCCGTTACCGTGGCTGAAACCAATTCTGCTGTGGTGTGTTTTTCTCGCAAATCTTTGGTTTTACGGAGCCTGGTCCGTACCAAAAGATATTTTCTTCCTTCCACCAACATTTTTCTTCGGAATATTATTCAAAATTTTAAAGTTTGAATCCAGCCATTTTGAATGTTTCAGGAAAAACAAACTCTTTATGCGGTTGCACTTTGCGTATCGTGATTCAATATTTGATAGTAGCAAACGTAGTGAGTTTTGAACGGAATCAGAAAACATCTTATTATCAGGACATGTTATTTTCTTCTTCACATACGATGCCACATCACCAAGTGGAAGATTCTGTAGGAATAATTCTACTATTTCTCGTACGCGAATACTGCACGCTAATAATAAAATTACTTGAATGAATTCCTACTGGATTAATTAAAATAACCTACCTTGAGCCATAGTGATCTGTAGAAGGCACCAACCACAAACTAGAAGTAATCTGCCGAAAGAACCAAAAGGGTAAACCAGCGCTTCCAAACGGTTGATAACTACACAATTATTATGACATTTGATGTTTGAGATTTGAAGTTTTGAAGTTTTGATGTAATGGGGAAAGTCGTGGTTGCTTTGATATTTCATCAACATCCGTGCACTCGTGGGCATAGACAAAATTACTGTGAGGCACGTTTTCAATATTCTCGTGGAAATGAGTGAGGCAACACCAAAACACGGCTAACAGTAATATCAAAAAGGCAATAGAATTATGGCAGCGTGCACAGGCTCATGCTTCAACATTTGCTTCGATGATGACCCCTTGGTTTTGACAGTGAAGTAAACAAGTATGTGTGCCAGCGATCAATCGTATTCGTCGACACACGAATACAAGTGCAGAGGAATACTTATTTTCAATTGACTTTTATAGCACACTATCTTTTACAGATTAAAAACAAAGATATTCGAGGTGAAAAAATAATTCCATTTGACATGTTGACATGAAAACATATCAGATTTTGTACAATGGAATGCATATGTATGTATACGCAAAAAGCAATCAATTATAGCATTGAGTTCGGGCTAAAATCATCAAAAGTTTAAAATACGATATCTCAAATATATCAAAATATGTATCGGGCATAATTTCAGAATTGAAAGGTCACATATGGTACTTTCTGAAACATGAGTAATTTTTTGCAACAACTTGCAATTTTTTGAGAAAATTAATTTTGAAATTCATGATATTTTTCAAAGTTTTGGCTAATATTTCGCTTGTTATGTCCCAAAACTATGCGAACTCTTCCAAAACATACGCAAATTATAAGGTTCAACACATAAATGGTACCAAAAATAACATATTTGACGAAAATATGAAAATTAGTAGAAAAAACGTAAATTTCAGTTAAATTTTACAAAACTAATCGTAACTTTGTTATTTGTAGACATAGAACTTTGATGTCTTCGGCAAACTTTCTTATTATTTTATGTTCTACAACTTTGCCGAAGACATTAAACCGCTAGAAGGCGAAATAAAAAAGTAAGTATCGCAGCGCCGCCCTTGCGGTGTAAATTGGAACTAATTTTTATTACCAAATTGTGGCGCAGATAAAATTGAGCAACAATGCTGAAGCAATCATCTTGATAAAATGCATGCTCAAAGCGCTAGAGGTTTTGTCTTGCTAATTTCGTCTCCTGGCCCACTGTGCAATGTCAGTGTGTAACTATCTAATGAATGCAATATGCCATAGTTAGGAACAGCCTTGGTGAAAACACCAATCCGTTCTGTTCGAGAGCCAAACTTGACTGCAAACACACCACCATGTGGCTATAAATTTCCCACTTCAGTTTCGTGCTTATAGATGAACCCGCAACGCAATGGACGCGACACGAGTGTACACGCTCGTGTTTTGCTTTAGACACCGTGTCTTGATTTTTGGGAAAACACCCGAGCCGAGTGGTTACGATCACAAGAAAGCTCTCAACATACACCCAGTATGCATTCGTTACCACGGATGATTCTAAAAATTTGAAAGGAAAACAACCGGAATCCGAACGGTGATAATTTGACTTAAAGGTTTGTTTTCGTGGCCGTTGGGTGACGGGCGCAGAAGTTGATTGAGTTCAACAGGCATGGGTAGAAATAAAATAAATTAACCACGCGTGTATTTCGCAATCGGACACAATCGGAAACACTCGGCTGTGGTGTTTGCCGAATCATCATACACGGTGTCTGAAGCCAAAATACGAGCACTGGCATTGGTGTTGTACCCACCGCGTTGCGTGTAAGTCTGGAAGCACGAAGTCAAAGTGGTGAATTTAATACACGCACTAGCGTGGTAAAAAATAGCTCGGCGTGCAGTGTAGTGTTTGGACATGGCTGGTTAGGAACAGATAAAATATTTTTCCTTAAAATTGGCCCTAAAGTTTTCTTGCAAAGTCACTATTTATTTTTCCGTGTCAAAATTTAATTTGAAACTTCTGACTATTTTATGCCAATCTAGGGTGTAAAGGGTGGAACGGTCAAAAATTGATCAAACTTGATACACACTGTTAAGTTATATAAATTATATAAATTATATAAATGATCGATTATTAATTTTTAAAGTTCATCGCCTTCAAAACACAGGAAAATAATTTGATTAGGCTTCCGATTTTCCATATGCGAATCGTCAAGCTTAACGTTTCACACCTTTCATCAAGTTCTGTGCCGCTGTTATATCCACCTAAATTGATGTTGAACGCCAATTTGGCTTGAACTGTTTCTAACTTCGAACTGTTTTTTGAATTCTCTTCAGGTTTTTCTTTACGATTGCCCGATATTTTTCGGGCTGCAAAATGGTGAGTAGACACCTGGGATGGAGCGTGCGTCCACGCAACATAGCTATGGTCCTCACAAGTTCCTACCTCATGCTTCCACGGGTCAAGAGATGACAAAGACCGCCAGCTAAGGGTTGCGTACTTAGCTGGTAGTGCAGCCTGGGCACTGTTGTCCTTCTGACTTCAGCTAGATTGAGGAGGTGCGTGCTGAGCGTCTGTCCACCAAGGAGGTGCGGCTCAAACAGCGTCTGTCCTGGCATCCAGCGGTTGAGTAAGAAACGCTGTATCGCGTCAACTATACATTAGGTGGCAGCGGCACCAAGGCGATGTAGGCAGCGTGACCCCGGTGAAGTAGCATCCTGAAATCTTACCCTACCACGAAAAATGGAAGTATTCTTTATACGGTATATAATTTCAGATCATCCATAGAATTCCCAGGTATTGTGTAATGGTTTTGAATTGCTTTCTTCCCTCGTGGCTATGATAATGCAAGCCCGTCTATAATTTCAGCAGGATCAGCAGACATGCAGACATTACAAATATAATTGTTATTATCATTTTATATTATAACATCCCTTCACAATATTATTCAATGCTATTTTCAGCTTTGCATTTGCATCGTTGTACGTTTTGGCCCACCAAATCACGTTGTGTATTTGAAAAGATAGGATGGTTTTTACATTTTTTTTTTAGAAAGAGGATTATGCACAACAAATTCTACAACAACAAAAAAAAAAAAAAAATTCTTCGTCCAATTTAGTTAATTCAAAAACTTACATTGTTTAGCCTACCTTTTCTATTTTACAGTAATAAAGAATCATTTATGGGACCAGTAGGAAAAAATAATTATCGGAGGATTTCCTGTCATTCATTTTTAATTTTTTGTTTGTTTTGGATTTATGGAGTTTCCGTTTTTGGGCAGTAATCATACTCGTTTGAAATTTATTTGCCTAAATTTTCTTTGCTATTTTGCTAGGATGCCAGGTGATCAACTTCAGCTCATTATATCACGTTGGAATTTTCGCTATTTTATAGTTTCAATCATCTAACATCGCAGCGGAAGAGGCAAATAGCGGCATTTAATTATTATATCTACATTATGTAGTATTTCTTTACAACATTTTATTATTTCCATCATATCATGACCTTCACATTTTCACGCAACAAACCTGATTTAGGCCGTATCTGGCTTAAACACGAAATATACCTTCAATTTATGACATCTAGCATTCCTTATATGTCCAGTATATAAAGCAGAAAATTACAGCTGTGGTAGGCATTTGAAAATTACGGAATCTGTGGTAGGCTTTTGCACTTATTGCTGAATGTATGTTTCATTTCCGGTTTACAAATGGACTTTTTACCAATTCTGAGCTGATCTGATTCATGCAGCGCTGTGTGCCATTTGGCTAGTGTTTGATTTTACATTTCAACCTTTGTCATTACTTGATCATAACTCACAATATCATTATAGTTGGTAATATTGTTTTATTGATTTTACTTCATAGATGATTTAAACATTACTTATTGTTATGTCCATTTATCTTTAACTCCCTTCCACTTAAATCTTCCCATTCCTAACTCGGTAGCAAAAACTATTAGGTCAGCAAAAATAAAAGCGGATTGCTATTATAAAATCAGCATCAAGTAGCAAATAGTGACCATGGCAAAAGTAAATTAATAGCCATGGCATGGCAAAAATAAATGTATAAATGTTAGTTTTGTAAAATTTCAATAGATTTAATAAACTTTTTCAGGATACTTCAAATCAAAATTTTGGTGAAATGCTACTATCGCTGAAAACGAACGAAAACGTGCTTAAGCGCGAAGCACAGAACTCTACACTTTAACATTTTACAACATATCTTGCATTTCAGGATCAACCGAATGAAGATCATATATTATAGATACGAATGCTTGTAGTATTTTTAATTTACATAAATATATACACCATTATATAAATATTTCATGAGAATGGGAGGGACCACCAGGGCACCCGATTGAAGCACTCTGGATGGAGAGAGTGGGAATGCCAACTCCCCATTGCTAACAGTTTGTGAATAGAAGGCGGGCTCTTCTCCCCGCCCATTGGGGCATCCTCCTGTTAGATAGCTTGCTCTTTTGACCAATTGTTCAATCTTGTTGTTGGAAGGAGATTCTTTATATCCCTGTGGATACGTATAAGTGATGTTGGATATCGATCCACCCAACCCCTTTTTGGCCCTTCATACAATGGCATGATTAGGATAATCAGTGGTTATTAAAGCTTCATCAAGTCTAACAGAGAGGAGAGCCCATTGCTGTCGGACTTAGTTTCCGTGCTACAATGGGTGGTAGTACATATCATACATCATCATACATACACGTTAGTCATGTTCTATATAATAGGTCTCTTTGTTTGGTATACCCCTTATTTGAATTTTTTTTTCGTACTGTCTTTTTCCGTTCAATGTCGAGTATAAACACGGTTTCTGGTAAGACTGTTAAGTTGGTAGACAGAGGATAGAAATCTCAGCCAGAGAAACTTCTTCTTTTTCGCGAAGCCGGGGTTCTCCGGGGCCAGCGACCGGGAACGCCTTTTATTTTTTTTAAGTATTAATCAATAAATAATTTTTTCTTTTTTCAGGGTTTTGGGGTTTTTGGTGTTGGTTTGGTTTTTTTTTTTGTTTGTTTTTTTTTTTTTTTTTCTTTTCCTGACTTCTGAAAAGTCTGACGACATTTGTAAAAAAAAACTCTCAAGATGACTTGTACTGGTTCGCACTTATTCACTTCTTCTACCGAGTAAGTACGATCGGTATGATTGTTAATCAGCTGTTTCCTTCTCACAGGTCCGCTCGTGAATTTCGATGAAAACCGCTTCCAGATCTTCGACGGTTGTTGGATGTCCGTCAGAGGCCAAATACATCCTGCCACTAGTTTTCGTCGATCCATCATGACAGATTGTTGGCGACTGATTTACTACATTCATCGTTTTATTGAAAAGTGACGACACATGTTTTAAAGCGATCAAGTGTTGTTGCCCCCCGAAGTATTTGGTTCAACCGGTGTGAGGAGGCTAAAGGAGAGTAAGGATTGTTTTTAGTGGTCAGGCACGGCAAAAATGGGTGAATAAAAAACACGAAAATCGGTAAAATATTACCCCTTTGGATAAATTGTTATTGAAAAATATATGACCCCTTAGGCCGTTTTCAGCGGTGTTCTTTTATTTTGGTCTAGTTTTATAACAGTTCCAAAAATATAGACCACCAAAAATAGTTCAACTATTTTCCATTTTCACCGCCATTGTTCTAAATTTTGTCTGATGACGTCCATGTGTGGGTTTTGTTTTGGAACTCC
>JAHHFK020004502.1:0-40380 GCA_024533555.2 Aedes koreicus
TAACATTGGTTGTGGACAAAAATGCAGCATTTGCTTCGAAAAATTCGATTTATGCGTGTGGTGGTTTATTAGTATATTCTTTAATGAGTGTGATATTTGTGTTAAATATATCTTGATCGAGATTCAAACCGTGGCTGATAATGTTAGGGCTCCTTGTGGTAACCACTCAGCCATATTAACAAGTTGGGGTGTACTGAATATAGACGTTATGGTTGCTTCGATTGTTGAGCCACTAAGCGGTACGGCGATGAATTGGTTTTCGAGCAATCTGTACGCAGCCAATTGCTCGCACACACTTGCATGGCAACGTTCTTTTTTTTCTTTCATAAAACGATTTGTGGATCAAGATGGGCAAAATCAGGCGGTTTTCTCAAGATATGATTGCAAAAATTGCTACGTTTGCGTGGTGCATTTTCTTCCACCTTTTTATTTTTGCGTGTACCAGAAATGCTTTTATCGCATATAAAATAATATTCATTGCAACACTAATATCCATTACAAGGCTAATATTCATTACATCACTAAATCATCACACATAATCCAAAGAAAGGCATTTCCTTATGAAGCATAAATATATTCGTCTTGTTCTTAACCTCTGAAGTAAGTCAACTGCTAATCTCAATTAGCTTATAGCCGACTCTCAACTAGACCACTTCCACAATTATTTATCGCTAACCTTTGATGCCAGCAGCTGCTGCTAGATCTCAAACCGAAAAATATACCGTGCACGAAAAGCTTCTTAAATTTAAATACTCAACCGATAAGTCGGTCAAAAGAATGTCTTCAACAAATTCCTCGTTATTTCAAAAGGTAATATTTAACAGTAACGAGCAAAGCAAAAGCGAAAAAATGACACTCAACGAAATAGATCATAGAAATTCACCAACCCAAACTACTCAACACTCACCTACCATCGCCTTCCTCTCCGCTTCGGTCATCGATAACTTCATGCAACCAAATTCTCTCATTCTCTCTCCCACGCTTAGCTCAATCTAAACCTGCTGTGTTCATCTTAAGCTTCTCATGTTACTAACCCCGAACTGCGACCGGAGCTTAAGATTCGTCGTCCGATGAAGTTGTCGAATGACACACATTTCCAGCGTTCTTCGTGGTGGTAGAACTCCACTCACTCTGCGTCGTGGCTCCACAGCTGATTCTCCACCAGACCAGGTATGCGTCAGCAGTTATTTTCGAAGGTGTGTTAACACAGCGCCATTCTGGTGCTGCTGCCGAACATTCTCAAGCCGAAAGCTCAGTCCGAATCGAATCGAAACTGATTCAAATGCACCCATTGTGCAATTTTAGTTAAAGGTCATCCAACCCCCCCAAAGAATTTCAAGCTATTTACTTACAATTTAGGTTCCAAATTAGTCGGTAGGGAAATGTCACATTACGTCATCGACTTACCTGAAATAGACGGAGAGAAAGAGAAGTTAAATAATTAAAATTAATTTACAATAATGAAGCATAAAAGCGGTGAAACGGGAGCATTAAATTGGTAAGACAAATTTAATCATGTTCAATTTGAACGATCATCAATTACAACCGTACGCATGGTAGGTTGCCTTTTCACTCACCGATCCATGACTTGTTGAGCGTTGTCAAGCCATCGCTCCGGAGGATAATTACCCCAACGCAAATTTATCGGTATGATTCTCAGGCACAATAATGGAAGGGAAGTTCAAGATCTACGCTCGGTATTCATTACGACATGACCAACGACGGCGGCATCGGTGATTGAACGTCGAAACGAAAGGAACGAAACAATTGGAAAAGAGGGCAATCGCAAAGAGTCAGAAGCTCAGGGATGCTAGAGGTCGTAAGGTTTACTCGATGGTACGTATTTTGTTTTTGCGATGAAAGATTTTTCGAATGCACCTGTGCTTGGCGGTATTGAAGCGTTTCAATGACAAGTGGGTACCTACGAGCAATTGTAACCGAAGGCACCCTTGAGGCGGAGAACAATGTAATTTCGCAAACTTCAGCAGAAGAAACACCAGATTTCGTTGGTACTCAGAAAGAGCAAACACCGCTAAGTAGAACAAGCGTCTGGTTTTGTGTGACAACCATTCAATCAATAGGATTCCTCCGTCGGTTACATCAACGACAACCGGCTTAAATGTAAGTACGCCAGCCTTTCTCGATTGTGCACTTCAATTTCTGTTCGCTTGTTTGTTTCTGCACAAGCTGTTTATGGCTTTGGTGCTGTTGCTGCCCCCTTTCGCCTAACTAGCTAAACACATAACGGAGCGGAGCAGAGCAGCAAAAGCGCATTTACTTGTTTATTTGATACTCTGTGATGGGTTCTTCTTCCATCGCATCCTTTACCACCTCATTGGTGTTAGCATATTATACTAATGAGCTTACCCCCGAAATGTCTTTTGTGCCATACAGCGGTCTAAGTAAGAATGGATGCTTCAATGGGTTTCGTGTTTTGAAAACAAACTTAAAAACCATTACCGACCGAGATTTTGAACTAGCTGTGGCGGTGGCTAAAAAACTGCATAGCCTAGATGCGTCGTATGAAGCGCTCTTGTTGGTGTCAAAGGGGTACTTAGGAGTGAAGCGTTAATGGAGCTTTTTGACTTTCCTTACCGCTTTTTTTTTTTTTGTATTAGCTGACAAAGGAGGATTTATCTATTCGAGACAAGTTGAGCGGAGTCCACCCTTTTATGAGTATTTTTGCAATGTCGTGCATACCTATGACGTTTTTGTTTATTTACATTTATTGGCTGGGTGATCCTCTATAACAATTTACAGAATGATGATGATGATGATGTAATACTACCATCTATTGAAGCAAGGTAACTTTCCATAGCAGTGGAATAATCTGAAAAACGATTTGATCAGGATTCTATAGTTGTCTGTGATCATCAAGCTCCTGTATGAAGGGCCAAAAAGGCTTATGCGGTTCCGTAAGCAGAGACACTTACGCGAAACCCGCAAATATAGGGAGCAAAAAAGCAAGTTCACACAGACAGCACTAGAATCGAGCCCTCGAATGACAGAATAAACCCAATAAATGGGGTCGAAGAGCCCGCCCTTGTTCCGCGAAATGTTAACAATAGGTAGGAGGCAGTCCCATGCTCCCTATCTAAATCGTTTCACTTGGGTGCCCTGATGGTCCCTCCCTTCCCCCGTTATATGTTATTTATTTGAAATATAGTACATTTCGTCGTGGTTATTTGATTGCTTACCTTGTGTTAGAGAATTTGGCTGAGAGTAAGGGTTGTTTATAGATCTTTATCATTGTATCTATCTGTCAGGACCAAGGATAACATTATAATAGCAAGGTTTGTCTCTCTGAGTGCATTTAATTTCAAGAATTCAGCTGATTTGAATTGTCAAAAATACAGTAAAAATCAAATTTTTATAATTCATTGTCGTTTTGCGTACCCTTTGACTAAATTGTTTTCGATTGTTAGTATCTCTTTTTTTGTATGACATGTTTTCTGAATGCTGTTATTTTTCGCTTGGTTCGTTCCTCAACTTTAATCATAGGTTTTAGGCGTGATGTGAAGTAAGTCGAACTGCTTTGTAGTAAAGTTAAGAAAAATGTATGCTTTTAATTTTTGCTTAAGTCTATTTCGTTTATACCATTCAACCCAACACGAGAAAATTAAAATTTGTCATGAACTCATTCACGTGAGGTTATTTTTTTCTTACTCATTGATGAACCCATTAATATCAAACCTTAATGTTGTTGTTTTAATTTATTATTTTTTTAAATTTTATTTTTTTTATATATTTTTTATTAGGGTTCTTGCTAGCATTCTAGTATTTAAAATTTTCTTTTGTGTTTAGGTCTGATTTTTTTATCATTGTTTTTTTTTCTAAAGCCTAAGGGTTATATCTAACGTATTATATTAATTTAATATTTAGATTTTTTGTGATTTCCTAACTTAGTTGTTTTGTGCGCAGTTTAATTTAATTTTTGTTTTGTATATATGCATGTATTTTTTCATATTCTTTGTATCTTGAATAGTGTATCTTTAAATACTTATATTACACTCCCACATAAACCAGTTAACCGAACCTACTTAAATTAATTTATACCTTTTTATTCCTGTGTCAATTAATCGGCTTTAACTCTGTTTTTCATACTCTAATTGTTATATTTGT
Organism: Aedes koreicus; assembly: GCA_024533555.2. NCBI lineage: Eukaryota > Metazoa > Arthropoda > Insecta > Diptera > Culicidae > Aedes > Aedes koreicus. The sequence continues at coordinate 4,123 of JAHHFK020004502.1, forward strand.
ATTCTCCTTCTACATCTATTTTTCAGTTCTTAGTGTTTCTTTTCCAATATTTGTACTTTTTTGATTTTTCATTTTCTTCTTCCGATGTTTTTCCGTCAGAAATTGAAATATCTGATGCCTTGTATATTTCTTCTGCCTTTTTTTTTTTTTTAATTTCTCCTTATCCTGCGCTAATGGTTTCCATTCTTCACTGCTTATTTCCCTATATCAACTCAAGTCTTGTTCTAGTGAGTCTTTCTACGTTAGGCTTGGTCGTCCTTCTTTTTTATTGTTGAATTTTAGTTTGTAAGCTAGTTTAAGTGGATGTAATTCAACTCTTCTCAGAATGTGACCATAATAACTGATTCTTCCTACTCTTGCTCTCCTATTTATTGTTTTTCATTCCAACAGTGTCATGGCATTAAATTTAATATTTGCTGGTTTCTTACAATGATTAAAAATTCTTTTTAATAAAAGTTTTTTATTATTTTGTATTATTTTTTTTTTTTTTGGTTGTTTATTTGGGGTTTTTTTTTATTGGGGGGGGGTTTTTAAAAAAAGAATGTTAGTGGGGTAGGGAGTAGGCGGGGGAAATATATATTTTTTTGAAAAACGGGGGAATTATTTGTTTAAAAAAATGTTTTTGGGGGGGGGGAAAAAGGGAATGATTTTTTTTTTTTTTGTGAGGAAGGAATTATTTAAAGACTGTATTCGATGAAATTTGGACACACAAAATAGGTCACCAAAAATTTTCCTTGAGCCCGATTCTTTTCAAACTTTCTGGAAATAAAGTACTACTAAATGGTTAAGTTTTGACATCATTGGTTTATTGAACCTCTTCTCCCAACCCAAATGCCCACACCTTTGCCTTGGCCCCTTTCATCAAATTTTGGGCAATGATATTGCTTATTTACTTTTAACCACACTTTCTTTAGTTCAAGTTCATTTTCTATCAGTTTTGGAGTTTTAACGAGCTTTGCCTTCATGATTGCCCAAATTTTTTCAATTGTGCGATGTTCCGGAGTGTTTGGAGGGTTGACGTCTTTTGGTACAAAAACTACATTATTATCTTTGTACCAGTCTAAGACGGGCCGGGCATAGTGGCAAGATGCCAAATCCGGCCAAAACAGTGTCGGGCCATCGTGAGATCTCAAGAAGGGCAGAAGTCGTTTTTGGAGGCATTCGTCCTTGTAGATTTGTCCGTTGACGGTTCCTAGAGGTGATGAAGGGCTGACTCATTTTGCCACATCCGCAGATCGCTTGCCAGACAAGGAATTTTTTGGCGAATTTCGACAGTTTCTTCTTCCGTACACTCTCCGGAACGGCCAACTTAGAGGTGGCGACGTAGTGTTCCTGTCCTGGCATTTGTTTGGTGTCGGCTTTAATGTAGGTCCATCGTCCATCACAATGCAGAACGGTTTTGTGAGCCATTCCCTGTACAGTTTTCTTGCACGAGTTTTGGCCACCGAGTTCTGTTTATCGCTCCGGTTCGGTGCCTTCTGGACCTTGTACACATGTAATCCAGAACGTTTCATTGTTTTCTGCACAAAACAAACTGAAACTTTCGCCTTTTTCGCAACATCCCTGATCTAAATGTTGGGATAACGCTTAAATTGGTTCAATACCATCCTGGCCTTCTCCGGATTTGATGTGCCACGTTTTTTGCCACTACCATTTTTCCGCTTGGTTGTCTTACGGTCCTTGAACGTTTTGATCACATGAGATACGGTTAAATGTGGGATTCCGAGCTGTTTTCCGATCCATCGATGAGAAGCGTTTGGGTTTTCGAAGTGAGTGCCCAAAATTTGTTGGCGCACTATTTCTTCATTCGAAGCCATCACTGAAATCACTCGACCGATTTTCACGAAGCTCATTACACAATTGACACAACACAATGAAATACATTCAGTTGAAATTTCAATAATTTTTACCCACACGCTAAAAAGTTACGAACAATTGCGTGTGTCCAAATTTCATCGAATACAGTCTTTACTACAACTACAATAGCAAGCACCGAAAGAAATTCGACCAACCGATTTTGTTTGTTTAGCGTAACGATATAATAAAGGAATGATAATTGAATGCAGTTCAAGAAGTTGCTCGGTTGGAGAGGCTTCAGAACGATATGTTGCTGGCAAGGAGGTAAGAATTATAAGTCATTTTGGATCGGCAGAGTTTTTGCTCAACTCTGTCCAATTTCAGACACACTTCCGCAGGATCGGATCGATGTCAAGTCGCTTTGGAAAAGCTATGGATTTGTATAGACTACCAGAACCAGAAACGAGCCCAATCATATCCACCACATCAACTGTCTACCGATAGCTACCGGAACAAAATCGACAATCGAATCGGTCAACTGTTCAAACATCTAACTCAATCGAATGTTCCTAAAATCCCAAACCCACCGCCACCAACACATCGTGCGGAATATTGAGTAGTTTAAATAATTGTTAAGACGTGTTAAGACCTTTAGGTCATATATGCTTAGGTGATCAATTCAGTTTGTTTTAATGCATTTATAATAAATCCTATGTCTTATTTGAAAAAAAAATGCTTCGGAAATCATTATCCCGAGCCCGTGAGGGAGCACAGCCTACATAAAATTCATATTGAACGATGTATGATTTTCTTATGTGAACGCATATGCTTTTCACGCATATGCTTTTACTTATGAATCTCCCCAAGTAACATTTCCAAAACCATCCTGCTTTATTAAGTTATATTATGGTTTTATCAAAGCCACTAGAAATCAATTTGGTTTTATTATGGCACCACGAGGTGCCAATAGGTTTCATATTTTAGTCAGGTTTATGAGAACCTACATAGCTTGTTTACAGCGATCTTAAAATCTCGTTTTCTCAAATTCCTTACTCCTATCAAAGGTTTTATTTCGACTTTATGAACTCATAAAATGCTGTTTTAAAATGCCGTTTTAGGACTCATTCTTATTATCTGATTATGGTCAGTTTGATGTTCTAGAAACTTTTTTCCCTGACATTTCTCTATCCTGGAGTCTTCACTAAAATTTGCGTGATAACTTCAAGTTTTCACAGTCAAAAAAAATCGTTTTTGGAGATATTTAAATTTTAATGTTAATTTTTGATTTTTTTCCGAATTTTTTTTTTCAGTGTGTATTTTTTTCACAACCTTCACACATAGGGCCACAATTTGTTCTTAAACAGTTTTTTTGTACAACGAAAGGTTTTCGAGCTACGAATTATTAATTGAAGTGCTATTCCAAATGCTTACGCCCTTTTTAAAACTGTCTCTGGAGTCCAATTTTTTTTTTGCATCAGTGGAAAAAAACTTAAATCGTGGGTAAAACGTGTGTACACAATTTCAATTAAATCAGAGACACTCGAAGTTGGTCGGTAGGTCATTTCGCCTGCAAACGCTCTATTTAAAGAAGTAAGACCTTGCACATGTGCTAGATTATCGCTAAAAAAAAAGACAAAACTCTTCAAAGATCGATGGTTAAAATACCAAAAATCAATTGAAAAAGAGGGCTGTTCTTGCTTTATGTAGCCAAAGTTATATTTTCCCATACAAACTGTGAGCCACCCTAGTATATTAAGGGTGGATCAAAAATAGGGTGCATGGATTGAAAGAAACACGTAATTTTCTGCGTTATCTAATGAACATAAATGGAATGCTATATTTGTCATAAAGTAATGGGAAATTTCATGTAATGTTAAGCCATATCGCCTGAATTAGGTCTGATGTGTGTAAGATTGCAAACAAATCCGTTGTTTACACTTGATTTGGATTGCAATTATACGAGGAAGAATTTTACACGTCTCCTTAAAATTCGTCCTTTTTTTTGTGGTTAAAGCTATCGATTTAGCTCCAGCCCGCTTTTGTCATTCCAAATGTTTACTATCCGTTTTTATAAGGAATTATTGTTTGGAGGAGATCGAGAAATTTCATAATTGCTCGTTAGCATAATTGGATTTTAGAAAATTTAAAAATAATTTCAAAATGGTTCGGTATGCACAACATGTCGAGCAATCGCTTACTAAGCCATAGTGGAAGAAAATATCAGAGAACCTGTCCAGTACGACTTTGCAATCAAAGAGCTCAATTTTGGTTAGAGTATTGAAAGGAGTAGAAATGATAGGATATCTTGAACCACCCTTATAACATAAGGCTCATATGTATACAAACATATAATTTTCCCACTGTAGTAGAAAACAATCAACCAGCAAGATTTTCAACTGGGTGATACAGACTTTACCGACCTATACTTAGGTTGAAGTTTGGTTGAATTTTGTAGACAGACATCAAACACTGCTAGTAACAATCTCAAACACTTACTCAACATTATTTCCTACGAACTTTGATGTGTCCATTTGAAAATAACTAAAAGATATCAAATCTACAAAAAACAAACCCCAAATTTAATCTCAATTAGGAACAGCGCCTCCTCATGCAACGTCAAGTTCAAATTTGATACATTCGCCAACACAATGTTTTCTCCCACATTCATGGGAACTTATTAAATGACTTTCACAACAATATAGAAAACTTCATCCAACACAAAGGATCCCCAGCGAGCAAATTGCCGGCATTTTGTGGGTCATTCAACTGCGAACCACATGAGTCACTGGTCGTCGTCGTCGTCGTGATCGCCCAAAGCCGCACCGGAACTTGGCCACCGGTGCGAGGGTGGTTACTATTATTGACCAGGCGGTTCACATCACAATAAACTGCCAACGATCAACCAATCTACGAAGGCGGCAACACCAGCAGCGGACGAAGAGAGGTTGTATTTTTGAGGGGAAATTTAGAAATAAGCCGAAAACAAAACACATTCCGCAAAACTTGACCGCACAGGTGGAGATTACCCGAGCTTCCCGCGCACTACGCCGCTCTCAGATACTCGGCAACTATTATAACTTCTATTTTAGACGGGGTGCCTACGAAATTCGCTTCTTCCGTTGATTTGTTCGGATGTTCAGACGGCGATTGAAATCAATTCGGTTTCGCAAATTGCAGCATTATATTTTTCTCCAATAAATTCAAACAATCGTAAGTTCCTCAAATTAACGCAGTTGTTCCTTCTTTCTCATCACTATTTGAGGACTCGTTGATCCACAACGCCAATTACCTTCTCCAGCTTTTCATTAGTCGCTTCCAACTTCTCGTAGAGAATTGAATTTTGAAACTTCAGCATCTGCACCTTCCTGTCCAACGTATCGACCAGATTAAAGTCAATGTTGCCTCCATTGCAGCAAATATCCACAACCTTATGTTCGCAGTAATGATCCCGTTCCTTCACCTTGATCGTCACTTTACTGCTGATGGCTTCCAATTTCAGACAACTCCAGCGGTTCCCCACCGGAACGAATACCAGCTCTTTTGTGAAACTCTCCGGGAAATTGGTGATGGCCACCAAGCTATTATCATACACGTTGAAATATCTTAAAGCGGGCAGTTTCCAGTACAGCATATCCAACTCCTTCAAACCACACCCAATCATTTCCAACTTTTCCAAACTAGGCAGATGAACCGGTTCCATAGTACTGATCTGCAACTTGTTCCCACTCAGAACCAGCTTCTTCAAATTGTTCAGCCCGTTAAAGTGACTCATCTCCAGGAAAGCAATTTGATTGGAATGCAAATTCAAACTCTCCAGCGTCTTTAATCGACGCATATTCATCGGTAACTTTTGCAAATTATTCTCTGCCAAATACAGCTCCTTCAAGTTCGGAAGATTCAGTGCCTCCGGGATGATGACCTGCTCCACTCGGTCATAGCTCAAATCCAATGTTTTCAGATTTATCAGACCATTCAGCTGCCGCAGATTGAATTTGGAAAGGTCGTTGTGCCTCACTGATAACTCCTCCAAATGGGCCAACCTTATGAAATTATTCGGAAACGTCTTCCGATAGATGCCTTCCAAGCTAAAATTCAGCAGCTCATAATTGCTGTCCTTGTCGATGATCACCTCCGAAATGTTACTATTCTTAATCTCCATACTGCGCAGCGTCGGTTTCAAAAACAACTTTGTCATCGAACAATGTTCCACGGTCAGTTGCTGAACACTTTTCATCTTGAACAGCAGCGTCGGCGACAGGTAGGATACGTTGAAATTCCTCAGATAGATCTTCGGCACCTCCGGGAAGTTGATATCCTCGGAGGATTCCTCGAGATCGACATCCTCGATCACGCACCATGTGTCCGGCTCGTCCTGCCAGAATGCTTCCGGTTTCTCGGTGCAGGTCAGATTGCGTGCCAGGAGCTGGTGCGGTATGATGCTGATCAGGACACTGCGGAAGGATGGGATTCGTCTATATTGATGTTCGATAATTGTGTGACTCAGCTAGCGAAACTTACGTGACAAGCAACATAGGTCCCACGAAATTTGTCGGCATTGTCGCGTCGGATCGATCTCAACGACTGATTCTGCTCCACTCGCAATCGGGCTCAGTCGTCAGCCGGCAGCGACAGATAGCATTGAGAATGATTTCTGCTCTTATTACACTCAAGTGAAGAAATTGTTTCTTTTGTACTCTTAACGATGTGAAATCAACTAATCTGTGTCCACGCTGGTGTGGAACTGACGAGGTTTGTTCGGATCAGGTGAAGGAAAATTTGCGAAGCATATTGAGAATCTCACATTAAATCTTCAAAAAATATTACTAAGACCAGTAGTAGATGTAATTGTTATATTTTTAAATGGCCCACAGCGAGAACTCAAAGAAGCATGTAGCAAAAAAGCATTTGAATAAACCTGTTTCTGTTAGTTTCTTAGGCGTTCAATCGCGTTAAATTTACGGAATCGAAATACCGTTGTTTGTGATTTAATCAGAATAGCTTAATGATTCGTCTAATAGTACCTAGTGGTTAGAAGAGTTTCCTAATTTCGCTTCCATTTGTTGCATATCAGAAAATTTTATAGGGGAGTTTATCTAAGCAGAGTGACCCCCCGTTATGAGTGTCTTTTCAGCGTCGTGCTCACAAATGATGTTTTTGGTTGCTTATTTGCTTATCGCCAGAAATACCAGACTTCTCAAATAAGTGTAACTATTTTCGTCAGCCCCTGTTTTGTTCGGCTATTTCGACGGTGAGCTGTTTTGATGAAAGAATACACTAAATTTGCGGTTTTGGTTGCCGAGAATAGTCAACATTGCCGAAACCAACAGCCTTATACATACCACAAAGAAATGAAATTTAATCGAAAAGTAGAAATGGGTGAGACCATTCCAATTTAGAAAAATATGTTGAAATTCATTAACATCCACAATTTCTTCGTTTTTGGTGGCAATTTTTAATTTTCTCCTTGCTTGGCTATAATTAAATCTACTACCGTCGTGCGGAGCTTATTTTGACATGCGGGGCAACTTTGTTCACATATCATGACTTCGGCCTGTCTATAAAATCCTTTTTTTGCGTCACTTCGCATAGGCTCTTTATAAAATTAGACTACCACTGCTTGTCAAAACGAGAAAACCCTTCACGGGTCACGCTACTGAAACTTTGGCTAGGAAAATATTGTTTTTGAATCACCGTTAGTCAATAAATTCATCAAAAAACAATTAATGAATCATATTTCAGCGGAATCTTTAATGATTTTACGTTAAAAATAGAAATTTTATGACAAAAACTGAGCGGTGGTCGCTTTTCCGTCAGTGATCACATTACAAGGTTACGTTGTTTAAATTCTGTTTAGGTTTCGAAATGGTGCGTAACTATCGAAGAGCCAATAATTTTCGGGAGTACATCGTGGTTTCCGGATCAGATTTGAATGAATGCCTCGAAAAAGTGAAAAGCGGAGAGATGTCTTAAGCAGAAGCCGCATGGAAATTTAGAGAATTTTAGCCGACAGAAGATCTGCAACAAGCTCTGCGAATCGCACCCGAAGGTTCCTGATAACCAACAAATTTTCTCAGAAGCGGAAGAAGCATCTTTTTAGGATCATCGCTCTACTTTTATGATCTATAGAGTTCTGATGGAAATCTATAAAAAAAATTAAATGATCCATAAAATACAGCAATGTGATCCATACTTAAATTTAAGCAATAAAATGTCAAAAATGTACTTTTATATACCTAGGGAATAATCGATAAAATTGTACGGAATACCAATAAACATATTGCAAATGTTCCATAACCGGTTCAATATCATTCCTTAAAGTTGTAAAATTGATCCTTAGAATGTAATGTTTGTGAACTAAAATATATGCACATCTATCTATAAATGAAAAAATGAATTTCTGTCAGTCTGTCTGAACCTGAACCTTATAGACTCGAAAACTACTGAACCGATCGGCGTGAAATTTTGTATGGATGGCCGGGCACTATGGTACGAGTCGACAAATTTCGCGACAAAAATCGAAAAATCGAAAACCATTTACTTTAGACAGATGATGTCTTCTGAAGATTTAATTTAAAAAATAAGACCTCTCGTTTGGTTTGGGGAGTGACTAGGGCGGCCCTTTTTTTTTTTTTTTTGATCGGGATGTGCGCGTACGTAAATTGTAAAATTTAATCCTTTAGTTATGAACAACGAAGATTGGATGAAAAAAAAATACAACTTTGATTGTTCATATCAAGTTATTGATCCTGGGCGTGATTCGTGGGCAAGAGGTGGCCCAAACCTCCGCCAAGGATCGATTGTTTTCCATACAGACGGTTCGAAAATGAACAATCAAGTGGGGGCTGGGGTAACTGGCCCAGGGATTAACCTTTCAATCCCAAAGGGGAAGGGGGCAATATGTTTCCAAGATGAAAATCAGCAATTCTGGAATGTTCTGCTATATGCTTACGCAGAAACTATAGATATTCACATGTATGCATTTTTTCGGATAGTCAAGCAGCTCTGAATGCTTTAAAGTCAGCTATATGCACGTCCAAACATGTTTGGGAATGTGTTCAATCACTTCGGAAATTGTCTTGTCGTAATCAAGTCAATTTGTACTGGGTTCCTGGTCATTCTGGAATTGATGTAAACGAGAAAGCCGATGAACTAGCAAGACTCGGATCGTCTCATCAGTTTGTAGGACCTGAACCCTTTTGTGGTGTATCTGCTTCTTCTCTTAGAATGGAGATGAAAGCCTGGGAATGCTTGAAACAAGGGCTACTAGAACCCCTTGAGATTTGGAGAACAAACCCCAGTACGGTAGTACACTTTATTCGGAGCGTTATACCGTCCTGGGACAATGCTTTAGGTCAGACTTTGACGATCACTTCTATCAATAGTGATGCGTCATGCTGAAAATAACTAAAGCAACAACAAAAAGGGGATATGTCACAATAGATCTAAAAATTGGTCGCAGTGACGAAAATACCCGACACGGAATAGAGGGTGGCCCTTTTATGTTCATAATAAAAATTTCAACTTTTTATTCTTATGATTATAAGAGGATTCTTTGCTTCTACAGAATTGTAGATATTTTAATTTAATGAAACTTTGCTGAAGATATTTAACTCCTATCTCATCTACGTATCGCTTTATAACAGATTTTCTGACTTTCCTTAGGGTGGGATTTAAAAAACAAACAGTTTTTCTGCAGTAACTTTTTTATTTCAATTTGAATTTGAAAACTTTGCAAAGATGATTTTTATAAATATCGACCATTCTGTAGAAGTAAAAAATCCTCTAAATCATAAGAATAAAAAGTTGAAATTTGCGGGTGACCTCGGCGTAGTGGTTAATATCCATACCTCTCACGCCTAAATCACGAGTTCAAATCTCACCCCCGGACAAGTTGCGTAAATACCCAAAAGGTATTTGAGTGACTACGAGGGGAGAAGACCAAGCCGGGGGGGGAAAATCTCGATAATAAAAAAAAAAAAAAAATAATTAAGATGTATTTTTATGATGAAAAAGAGGACCACCTGTCATCTATTAAAAAAAAAATACTACTCGTTTTTTTGTGGGTGGCGGGGGGGGGGGCTGTTGTCTGTCGTGTGGTATTATTATATTGTATGGAAGAAAGAAGGCTGCACATTGTAGACGAAATACGCGTATCTGTCCAGATAAGGAATAAAGGTAGTTGGAATTAAATGGAAATTACTTATCTTTCTTCTCATTTTCGACTTTATAATTGTTTTCAAAATCCAAAAGTTCTTCCTCTTATTTTATTCAGGTCTTGATATCGGTTGCTAAACGACAACACGTCGCAATTTCGATTATAAAAAAATAAGGCATATTATAAAGTCGGTTTCTACCTATGGGCTGCCTTTAAGCGAATTATAGTGTTGGAAATTGGTTTTAGGACATTTCGTCAAATGACATTTGGTCAAATGACATTTGGTCAAATGTGTAATAAATGTGGTTTTTTTTCCAATGGTGGGGCGAGGGGGTGGGAGGCTTGGGCGGCAAAAAAGGGCCCCCCCCTAATTTTTTTTTTGGTGGGGGAAAGGGCACCTACTTCAATTTATTTTTTTGTTTTTTTTTGTTAAGTGAAAATGGGTGGGGGAGGGTAGGGTTCGGTTTCTTTTTTTTTTTTTTTTTGTTTTATTTTAAAAAAAAAAAATGTATGTATGTATGTAAGGTAGCCACCATCCCTTCTAAGACCTTGTCATGTATGCAGCTCCACTTAATAGCAAGATCAAATTGAGTTACCGGTTTGCATTCACAGTAACGCTGTATGAAAGGCCAAAAACGGTGGGGCGGACCCGTAAGCAGAGACACTTACGCGAAACCCGCGGGAACATGAGATTCTCCTTCCAACGATACGATCCAACAAATCGAATAACCCAATTCGCAATACTCATTAAGCTTTCTACGGGATGGCTTGTTAAGAAGGGCGCGTCACTCTCACTGAAGCTGTTGGAGTAGAATTCACAGCATCACAATCGAATCGGTAGGATAAAGAAAATGATACTGTTTGTTCCCTCCTAGACGCCGGTTGTCATACCACTCCATTGTCCAATTCCAGCTTGAGTGATACCCTGATGCTCCCTCCCTTCCCAATATATATTTAATGTCATATAGTAATGTATAAAATATAGTGAATTAATATTATAATTATAATAAATATAGCGAATGAATATTATAATGACAAATAATATAGTGAATGAATATAAGAATGAAAATAACAATTCCATTTGTGGACCTGAAAGTTTAGACAATGTAGCTGCGAGAAAAAAATGATTTAAAATTATCTCATCAAACTTGGAATATCCATGGATAATCTGAAATTATATAGCAATAGAATAGTAAACCTAAAATTTCGATGTGCTGTTCCGTTTCCTTGCAATAATTTATGTAGTGAGTCTCATCGGAAATAGCGATTTTAATGAAATGAATTTAAATGTAATTATGTCACATCATTTAATATCATAACATAAAATAATAAACTGACGTTAAAATATAAAATAATAATACCAGCAAGCCAGTAAACTATAGTAGAATACATATATCCGTAACTAATCTGATCATCCACTCATCGAAAGACTTCCACTGTTGCAGTTTCTATTGAAATAAGATCTACTAAGATTAGAATTTGTTTTCACAATAATAGTCAGAGAACATAATAAGCGTAGGTACAAGATATATATGACATCTACTGGTATGTTACTGAAAATAAAAATTAGATGTGTATTAATTTCATAATAATATTGGAAAAACTGAAGACAGCTAATAATAAGGCGAAATAAATTTCAGATGAGTATGAATCTAAAAACTGAATCTTAATAAAACTAAAAAAATAAAAAAATAGGAAATTGAATTTTCCTATAGCTCTTGTACACCCATAAATGATTCCTCATGTCTGTGAAATAGGAAATGAATGATTGTAAACTGTTAGGTTTTGAATTAATATATATTTCTGATGAAGAAGGAAAGTGCTTTTTTTAAGTAGAATTTTTCGAATATGATCCTTTCTAAAAAAAAAAAAAAAACAATAAAAACCTTCCTATCTTTTCAAATACATAACGTAAGTTAGATGAGCTATAACTGACAAGGATGCATAAATGCGAAGCTGAAAATGACTTATAAAAAAGCATACAAAATGTAGTGAATGGATGTTATAATATAAAACGATAATAATTTCATTTGTATTTATGTGTCTGCAGATTGTGGTCCTGCTGCAATTGTATACGGACCCGCACATCCACCATGAACCTGAAAGCTTAGATAATGTATCATGGCCACCAGAAAAAAAAATGATTTTAAATTATTTTACAAAACTTGGGATATCCATGGATGATCTGAAATTGTATAGCATATAAAGAATAATGAACCTAAAATTTCGATGTGCTGCTCTGCTAATAAATGTGATATAACCACAATGGAACTGACTCTTAGCTTCGGGTCTTGATCCCTACTGAGCCCTTGCGGCACGTCAAGCCGGCCAGTTCAGCGCAAGGACTTAAATAACTAAAACAAACATACTAACTAACGGAAGGGAAAGGTTTTCCAAGGGAGAAATGGCAAAGGGGAAAAAATAGGACTTCCCTCACAGGGGGGAAATTTCCGGCGGGGAGAGGGGATGGGGAAAAAAATTTTGGGGGCCAGTTTGGGGGGGGGAAAAAGAGGGAAAAGCAAGGGGGCGCGGAAAAAGGGGCGTCGAAAGCAAAGCAAAGGGGTCGCAGGAGGTAAAGGAGGGAAGGGGGGACACGGGCGAGGGGCGGAGAAAAGCAGGGAAACAGGTGTGGGGGGGATAAAAAGTAAGGGGGGGGGGGGTGGAGCGGAGGACGGAGGAAGAGGTGCGAAGGGTGGAATTGCGAGGGGGAAGGAGGGGGAGGGGGGGAGAGAGGGGTGGGGGAAGAAGGCCAAAAAAAGGGGGGGGGGGCGAAGAGTGGGGAAAAGGAAGAGGAGGGAAGGGGAGATCGGGGGGGGAGTGGGGAGGGGGGTGGGACAGGGGGGGTTTTGTTTGTTTTTTTGTTTTTTATTTTTTTGTTTTTTTTTTTTTTTTTGTCGGTGGTGTAGTGGTAAACGTGACTGCTACTTGGCACCCAGTGGGTCTGGGTTCAATCCCAGTCGACGTCGGTGGTTTTTCTGAGACGAAAAAATCTGGTCACGTCTTCCTTCGGAAGGGAAGTAAAGCCGTTGGTCGCGGCTCATATTCATGAGTTAGGTAGGGTCCAGGTGGTGGAGTCTGTTCATGATATGTAACCGTTTTTCTTCCATTCGTGTGAGTTTCGTTTTAAGTACATATCATCAATTCGTAAATTTCATAACATCAGAAAAAGAATCCGCGATATTCGAGACTGAATGCATAAATTCGCGAGAATCGCAAAATCCGCGATTGTTGTAACAGCCCTGAATGTAATTTTTTTTTTTTTTTTTTTTTGTCTTGATTATCGAGATTTTCAGCCTTGGGCTGGTTCATCTCCCGTCGTAGTTACTCAAATTCCCTTTTTGGGTATTTTCGTAACTTGTTCGGAGGTGAGATTCGAACTCGTGACTTTGGCGTGAGAGGTATGGATGTTAACCACTACGCAAACTGCATCTCAACAACTTCACAACCTTCTGTTCTGTCTTGACCCGGCTAGGGTGGATCAGTGCAAAGCCCACCAACCGTGCTCCGTCCTATACCAACTTAATCTTCGCAAACAAATTGCTCTTATTTTTCTAAGCCCATTCCATCCCGCCCATACTACATACTGGTTGCTACTGCATAACAAGGATGAAAACAATGCTCTCATTATGAGGGTTGATGGTTGCATTAATTCAGTGCTTCTCGGGCGACTACGGCTATCATCATTTGAATGGAGATGTCATGGTACACCACATGTCTGTATGTATGCGAACGCTCGCCATCGCCACCACCGGCGACGACCGGTATGACATGCAGACCTACATTATACTGCCGATATAATAAATCGTCCGGATGTTGCTGGTCTAAACGATACACAATATAATCTGGAACAGCATCCCCCGCCTCCAACCCCCCATCAACGGTGCTCTCTGGCGATTCACGTGCGTGTTACGCATCAAGCCAACGCGCCGAGATCTAGACCTCGGGTTACAGAATCTCAAAAGCTGATGATGCTGAGATGGTTTAGATTCTGTTATCTTGGACTCTTTAATAGAATTCTCTTCGACTTCTTGATGGGTTGCTGAGCGGGGGCCGCGTGGGAAGGTGGTATTTGTTCCGCTTCAGTAGATATTTACTCACTGCTGTCGGAGATTGCTACACACGAATGGGACCTTTAATCATATTTGTCTCTTGCTCTACGGTTGGGTTGCGATGATCTTATCACTTACCTGGAAAGAAAAGACGAAAAATGTAATGTTAGTTAGGATGGACATTCGAAACTGTGTTGTGTAATAGAAAAATAAAATGAATTGTTGAGCCAATGCCAAAATACTGCCTGGTCGTATCTCAACAGCAGCTGATAATCATAAAAAATGTGAAGATTGCCTAATTGCCATCCGATTGACCGGCCGACGCCTTTTTGAGCAGACAATGACAATCCGATGGTCAGTCTTCCATTCTGTTTCATTTTCTTTGTTCGAATTGATCTCATATCGGCAACTGGCAAGCCGAACACAAGAGAGTGGGTGAAATTATATGCTAATTAGCTGTCAAGATTGATGCCTAGCAGTATTCGAAGAGTGAGCTGAAGAAAAAAAAAATACAAACGAACGTTTCAGGAAATTCTCAATTTCCGTCTTGAGAGGAGGCTAGAAAGTGCTGGTTTGCGTGCCGAGTGGAATAGAAGACGGGAGTGTGGATGGTTTTTGCTAGAAATGGAAAGTCAAAAGCGGCGATCCGACCACACGAAACCACCGGCTACCGGCCGCCTTTCGATTGTGTAATGCGTTTAGGAAAACATAACTTTTCACTTATGCAAATCACGGTAAGTGATCTGATTTTTTTTCTTCATCATTTGCTTACGGTTTGTTTGTAGGACAGAATAAGAGATACCGACCGAGAGAGAGAGAGAGAGAGAAAAAAAGTTGCAATTTTAAAGCGGTCAAAGCAACAAAACGCAGTGCACCCTCTTATACGGGGCTTCAGCTGTGCACTCCATTTCTTTGCAGTTGAAATTTTCAACGATACTACTGTTTCCAATGAGTAGACTTGTTCCGTTTGTATATGGACGGTGTGGGATGCTGTGCACTCACAGAGTGTTTAAGGATTAATTTGCAGCGGCGTGCTTAGGGTCTTAAGTTCAGTCAGTTCATTCGGAAATGCTATGAAGATCAGTCCACGTCAAATGAATGAAAAATGTAACGTGATCTTTTCCAATCTACATGAAACATGAACATCTGTATAAATTTGGCAAATTCGGCATGCTTAACTCTGCTCTAAATTCGAGCCGTGAACTTCTCATATTTTTTTAATTTTCAGCATTTGGTGAGACACCTTCATTAATAATTTCATATCAAGGGTATTTTGTTGCTTCTATCTCAGTCCAAATAAGAGCAAATTGCGATAAAACTTACCAGTATCACACATGACACCATGTGCCTTTTTATTAACGTACTACGACAGATGGTCTCAACAGTACCAAAACGTCGATTTCTAATAGCGCTCTAGAAGTCCACTATACACAACAACAAAAAACTACCCAGCGCATAATTTGAACTATCATGGACAAACAGGGCGTGTAAACGTTTGAACGAGAGATTTATCTTCCGCACCATAACACAAAGACCAAAGACCGTACACAACCAAAACCTCTTTCAACGGTTAAGACCAAAATGATGGTGAAACGCGTAAGAAAACGAATTCACTGGAATCCGACACAATCAGGGCGGGCCATGGCCAAAGATCTGAATATTTCCCATACGTCGATCCAGCACAATACAACCAACAGAATAATAGAGTATATACAGCGAAGAATACAGATGTCCATAAGATAGGTTGGCGGTGCAGCGGTTCCAAAATGCGTCGAGAGTACTGGTATGTAATGAAATTTCAGAAAAATCAACACTGTTTACTACATGTTTTAAAGAATCACTTGTTATTCCATGCTTTGAAGTTGCTTCCAGACGGGAATTACTGTTTTCAAAAGGATTATGCCCCTTTTCATCAATCGAAAGAAATTCTAGATCAATATTTGGAACAATATGCCTCAAAAAACGGTGCGTGCCAGTCGCGATGAGTTTAAGAAAGTTGGTCATAAAAGAAGAAAGGTGAGAGGTTCGAGCTAAACATCTTAATTCTTAATAATAAAATGTAAGTTTACGGGAAATAAAGTGTACAAACGTTCGCCATTCATCGTGTTTTCATGAATATTTATTTTACTGACAAGCAACCGTTGCCACCCTGTACACCCTGTAGGTATTAAATTCTCTACGAAGAAAACTGAGTTGGTGGTTTTTTTTTAGGAAGCCTGGATCATGCGAAGTTTCAAATTTTGTGGTGAACCGATAACTTATTCTATGTCGTTTAAATATCTGTAGTCTGATTCGATTCAAATTGCACCTGGAGATTCCACATTGAGTATATAAAGCGAAAGTGCCAGCAAAGGATCAACTTTCTTGGAACTGGTTACCGGAACCTGGTGGGGAGCGTGGTACCGGACAACGATTTCGTCGGTTATAGAATACGGTAGTTTTTGTTTTCAATCAACGACTCGTTCGCACATCATTAAACTGGAACGTATTCAGTATCGGTGTCTTCGTATTGCGTCAGGTTGCATGTACTCGACTCATACGATGTGTTTTGAAGTACTGGCTGGCATGTTGCCACTCTCGGATTGGTTTTCAGAGTTGTCACTCTGGTTTCTTACCAGGTATGAAGTTGAATCCTCAAACTCACATCATGACTTTGTACCATTTGTATATAAAACAGGTTGTCCGAATCGTGTTTGCTTCTTCGACTTTGTCAATTCGGTTCATTTTGATTTATCTGATGCAGAAGCTCCATGGATTTCCAGAGCCTCATCGTCCTATGATTGCTCCAGCGAAATATACTGCAAAGTTTAGTCAAGTTAATTCCACGAAATAGTTTTTCACTGACGGATGATTGACAGAGGCGTTCGACAGTGAAATTCATGGCGCCACTCGCATACTTCAAGCACCTTGTTTTGTATCTGTCTCAAAATTAGCGGCAATAAACTTTATGCTTTAAACTATTGCCTCACTTACACTGGATCACTAATTCATTTTTACGGAGAGTTTCAGCTCTATAGATGCTACCCTAGCAAAGGAAAATTACAAGTTGGTATCATATAAGTAGCAAGTTCTGTAATCCTAGATGTCATTTTGATTTCCACTGTTATCGCATAACAAATTTTGTAATCATCATTGA
The DNA here is from genome assembly GCA_024533555.2 of Aedes koreicus. NCBI lineage: Eukaryota > Metazoa > Arthropoda > Insecta > Diptera > Culicidae > Aedes > Aedes koreicus. The sequence continues at coordinate 21,260 of JAHHFK020004502.1, forward strand.
CTAATTTTGTTATCATATGTTATCATTTTCAACATACAATTTTTGACGAAAGTTTATAGTTAATAGTTTAATATATTCGCTCCGTGAGACCGGTCAAGCATTCCTCGTGCTTTCTCATGAAAATACAAGGGCATCTAAGCGCTTTATCTTCGCGTTATTTTATCATCACCTTTGTGTGGGGCGCTTTTCATTATTCGATTCTGGGCAATGACAGAGCGGACCCGCATGAAAAGGTGAGCGCTATGGAAAGCGATATTTATGATCGACAAAACGCATTCAATGAGTACGCAAAGCAACGCTCACCATAATACCAGGCGATGATCAAGAAGAAAATGTATTTTTTTTTGGCTCAGAACGTAACAGCACATCGGTCCCAAGCTCGGTCCTAAGCTAAATAAATTACCCCTCAAAACATAACTCCTAACTCCTCAAATATTCTGTCAAATTAACACGGCGAATCCAAGTTTCAAGTTTCCTGTTGATTGTTGATAATACTGCCACCTCCGTGCACTCATTGTCTTTTATATTATTTTTTATCAGCAGGTTTTTCCAGGTTTGGTCCGACTCGTGAGCGCTGTTTACGCTCAAAGAGCTGAAATTTGCTCCTTTCACTCCGGAGAACCTTTTTCTAGAATTCCGACGGCTTGTCGTATAAAACCTGTCCACGTTAAATTTCTAACAACAAAATAATAGCAGCAATAAAAATTTACACATATTTCAACAAAACCGATTGTTTATTCCACAATGATAGAGTTTTATCTACATTAGAAACAGTTGATTAAAATGTTAATCCTTCTTTCTGTAAAATTCTCGAACTTTCTGTGGTACACCCGCCATCAAGTTCCGTACGGTCTACTCAAATACGCCCGCCGTGACGATTATCCATCTTCTCTTGAAATCATCGGTACCATTTGCTTTCTTCTTAGTTTCAAAGAGTTTCCGCTTAACTAGAGCCCAGCACTTCTCTATTGGGCGAAGTTCTGGACAGTTTAGTGGATTGGCTGTTTTTGTCACGTATTTGACCTCTTGTACCTTATACCATTCCAGGACGGATTTCGCATAGAGAGGCCAAATCAGGCCAAAATAGAGCTGGAGAGTCGTGGCTTCTGATAAACGGTAGCAACCGCTTTTGCAGACATTCTTTCTCGTACACATCCTTATTGAAACTTTTAGATTTTCGACCACAACTACATATGGCCTGCCAAAGGAAATACTGCTTCGGGAATTAGGACACCTTCTTTGTCCGGAAATGCTCGGCAACGGCGTTCCTTTGCATTGCGGTATAAAAAGCCAGACCCGGAAGCTGTTTTAAGTCTTCGAGTACGTATGTTTCGTCGTCCATTAAGATACAAGAAAATATTTGCAAAAAATTGGTGTAAAGCTCCTTAGCACGACTTTTTGCAGTGAAATTTTGCTTGTCATGACGGTTCTGCACCTTTTTCACTTTGTACGCTTCCGGTCCTTGCCTCTGCTTCATTTTTTGTACGTATGATTTTGGCTTCCCAACTTTGCGAGCCACATTTTGCTCAAAAAGATTGGGATTTGTCTCAATAATGGCTACCACCTTCTTGTCCATTTTTCGGGAGCATACTTTTCGATTTGTTCCACTTCCAACCTTCTGATCCACAGTCAAGCGCAGATCAAATGATTTGCAAACACAAAACACGGTACTTTTCAGTAGTTGGTAAGATCGCGTACCGAAAAATTTGGATTTTGCTGCCGTTCGTACAAAATGCGTTTGCGGCCTTCCACTTGATTTGACGCCATTTTACTGAAGGTAACAAGAATGTAAACATGTTGTACGAAGAAATACAGTGGAGAGTTTCAGCTGCCATATAAGTGAAACGTTTCAGCGATCCGTGAAATAATTCAAAATCTACACAGAAAGAAAAGTGTCCAAAAAGTGTTTAACGCGGCAGCCTTTATTTTTGAGACGTTTAATCCTATAGAAATCGAAATCAGTCTTTAATTAAGGTTACACTACAGGGTGTGTGCAAATTATCCGTACAGACTTTGTCGGCATGCCTCAACACAACCAAGCGGATTAAACTAAGCATACCTTGACCCATTGTCTTTATACGCAGTAAGTTTGGTACAGTTGTAATTTCTAATTCATTCAAAATTGAGCGGAATGAGTTGCGCACAGGTGTTTTTGAACTGTTACGAAAAGGAAAAACTGTTTCAGTGATTGCAAAGACCCTTAATATGGCAAAATCTACAGTGAGTGACGCAATGAAACGATACCAACAGTTTGGATCGCTAGATGACCGCGAAGGAAGATGAAAAGAGCGCACTGTTCGGACTTCACATATGCACGAGATTATCCGGCGACGAATCAAGCGAAATTCTTCGATTTCCATCCGAAAGTTGGCGAAATAACTGAAAATTTCAAAATCTTCCATTGGAGCCATAGTTCACAACGATTTGAAGCTTCAGTCATATAAACTGTGCAAGAATCACTACTTGAATGACACCATGGAAGCAAACCGGTTGAGAAAAGCTAAGGTTCTCCTGAACTGCTTATCCGAGGGCCGCTATCGGTCAGTGCTGTTCACCGATGAAAAAGTATTCACAATCGAGCAGCATCACAACCACCGAAATGATCGACAGTTGCTTCCTGCTGCTTCCAAAAATCGTGGAAGTATTTCAAGGAGTCATCATCCCGCTCCTGTCATGGTTTGGGCTGGAATAACTCATTCCGGCAAAACCCCTTTGATCTTCATCGACAAGGGGGTGAAAGTGAATCAAGTGGTATATCAGAAGCTACTTACTAACACAGTAGCTTCTTGGGCATCGCAACATTTCGGCAAAAGTGAATAAATTATTCAACAAGACTCGGCGCCGGCTCATGGAGCGAAAAAGACTGTTAGTCTTTGCGAACTCATTTTCCCAAGCTTTTTAACGAAAAATTAATGGCCTTATAACTCACCGGATTTAAATCCGATGGACTATTCGGTATGGTCCATCTTGGAATCAAGAGCCTGCAGTACACCACATAAATAACTAGAACATGTAAAATTTAAAGGTTTGGGAACAAATATCTGTCGAAGAACTCGCGGCCATCATGGATGTTTAAAGACGTGCATCTCAGCACGAGGCTTCCATTTTGAAATGAAGAAATAAAACTTGAAATTTGCAAACATATTGCTATAACAAACAATACATATTGATTTTTTAATCCATTCCAATGTTTCGAATAAACGATCCCTATGGACAAACCCATTTCCTGCAGCCTTCTACGCACAACACGTTCGGAAATACATAAGTTAATATTTTCTAGAATTACAAAAATATTAGTCCCTTTTTAGTTCCTTCTCGAGAAATTGGACGATCATCGCTCATTGTAAAGGGTGTTCGAAAAAAATTTGGTCGACTTAAACTTGACGCATTTCCTTTCATCGTGCATTAAAAAAATGTGCACACCCCTCATTTTGAAGATGTGTGCGTGTAGCATCATGCATCTATTTTGATTTTGAGATTAGCACTTCAGTCATCAATATGTCGTCGAAGAAAGAGAAGCAACGCATCAAAATTTTGCACGTGCATGGCGAAAATCCAAACTACTCTCACGCGGCGAAATTGTTGAATGTGGCTAAATAAACTGTTACCAAAGTATAAAAAGTGTTCGGTGAACGTTTGTCAACAGCCAGGAAAGCTGGATCGGGAGGAAATCGAAAGCCGGAGGCCACAGCGACGACAAAAAGAGTTGCCCGCTGTTTCGAGCGGTACCCCAACCTCTCCGTCCAAGATGTCGCAAAGAAGCTGGGAGTGGCACCTTCAACCGTGGATAGAGCTAAAAAACGAGCTGGACTGTCGACTTACAAGAAAGTGGTGACTCCAAATCGCGACGATAAACAAAACACGTCGGCCAAAGCACGATCGCGACAGTTGTACACGACGATGCTGACGAAGTTTGATTGCGTGGTACAGGACGATGAAACTTACGTCAAGGCAGACTATAAACAGCTTCCTGGACAGGAATTTTATACGGCAACCGGACGGGGAAAGGTGGCAGATATTTTCAAGCACATTAAACTGTCAAAGTTCGCGAAGAAATATCTGGTGTGGCAGGCCATCTGAACCTGTGGCTTGAAGAGCAACGTTTACATTGCGACCGGAACCGTCAACCAGGAAATTTATCTGAGCGAGTGCCTACAAAAACGTCTACTGCCTTTCCTGAAGCGACACAATTGTTCCGTTCTATTTTGGCCGGATTTGGCATCTTGCCATTACGGAAAAAGGCCATGGAGTGGTATGCAGCCAACAACGTTCAAGTGGTGCCCAAGGACAAGAACCCTCACTACACGCAAGAGCTCCGCCCAATCGAACAATATTGGGCCATCGTCAAGCGGAACCTTAAGAAGACTCAAAAAGCTGTTGTGAGCGAGAAACAGTTCAAGGCAAACTGGCGTTCTGCGGCGAATAAAGTGGACAAGGAGACTGTATAAAATCTTATGGCAGGTGTTAAACGAAAGACCCGGCAATTCGCATTCGGTAAAAAGAAAGCTTAGCTAAATATTTCTCCTGTATTCTGTATTAATTGAACTTGAAAAGGAAAAAGAATTTGACTTATTAATAAAAACTTTGATCGACTCACACACATTACTGTTTGACCAAATTTTGTTCGGAACACCCTTTAGTCTTCCACTTCCTTCCTCTGCCAGTTCGATTTGCCACGCTTCCAAGTTCTTCATATTTTTCGTACTCCTGCTTCACCAACTTCATAGATTTAAGCAACTTCTCGGTTCGAGTGACCTTCCTGATGATTTTTACGATAAATTTACGGATATTTCATTTTTCCCCATCTTATTAGATTAGAAGGCAAACCAGTACTGAAAAATCAATAACAAACCAATTGTTTTGACGATTTACCTGCAGTTTAAGGGGAAGGAAACTATTCTATCTCAAATAACGGAGGTGTGCAGTAAATCTCGATTCAAAATAAATCTGGATGCACGGTTTAATACACCACCGCGTCCCTGGTGGTTAGAACAAAAAACAGACATTTGTTGATGTTTCATTGACGAAGAAATTGGCGAAAAGTTTTTCTCGATTGATCGACGCATCTCGAAATTACGGATCATGGAACATGAGAAAAGAAAATTAATTGTGAACAAACACCTAGAGAATCCTACGGGGTCTGCCTCAAAAATAGCTAAGGTGTTAAAATTCCCAAAGTCAACGGTGTGTCTTGTAATCAAACGTTACAAGGATAATCTGAGTTTGGATAGAGCACAGCGCATCTATCATAAAAGTGGCACTAGGGACAAAGGGCTGAGGAGAAAGGTGTTGAGGTACGTGAAAGGCAACCCAGGTGTCTCCATACGTGATTTGGTAAAGAAATACGATTCCAACTTTTCCACCGTGTGTAACATCCTTTAAAGAGAAGGATATAAGTTTTTTACGGCAGTAAACATCCGAATCGCTACCTGAAAACAAAATTTAGTGGCCAAAAGGCGAGCACGATTACTATACGAAAGAGTTTCGACGAAATTTGATGGTTGTATTTTAATGGATGACGAAACATATGTCAAAATGGATTATAAATAAATCTCCGGACGAAAACTTAACCTGGCAACTGGTCGTGGGGATTTCCCTTGTAGGAATACATTTGTTTTTGCTGATAAGTTTGCTCGGAAACTAATGATTTGGCAAGGAATCTGCAGTTGTGGCCTTAAAACCAAGGTTTTCATCACATCTTACACAATGACGTCGAAGGTTTACATTGAAGAGTGTCTGAAAAAGCGGATTTTACCCTTCATTTGGCAACACAAGACCAACGTTATGTTTTGGCCGGATCTAGCCTGCTGCCACTACTCTAAGGAGGTACTAGAATGGTATGCTGCAAACAATGTAAATTTCGTCGCCAAAGAGATTAATCCTCCGAATTGCCCTGCGTTCAGACCGATCGAAAAATATTGGGCAATTGTCAAGCGAAAATTTCGAGGATGCGGTGAAGAAGTGACAAATACAAAACAAATGGAAATTTTAAAGTGGAATACGTTCGCCGGTACAGTTTCACCAGCGACTGTGCAGATCATGATGGCATCGATCACAAGTAAAGTGCGACAGTTCGTTCGAAACGGTGAAATGTAATAACTTGTTATATATCGTTTGAAAGCTGAATAAATAGACCCTTTTGTTTGACGTTTTGATCAACCCTTTATGTTGCTTAATTCTTGAGTTATGATCACTTGAATGCGTCCAAATTTACTTTGAATAGGGCTTTAGTGTTCTTAGTATTGCGTACTTTATTTGCCCAGGTAAAAAAGATTTCTATTAAAATTATCCAAGAATTTAGATTTAAAGTTACAAAATCCTTTAAGAAAACACTAAAATTTGTCCAAATATGTCGTATTCATGTATATGATGATTGAAATCTTGTGAGTTAAACGTTAGGACAGCAGATGCGTACTTTATTTTGTGCAGTTCTGTAACATCCCAATTAGATTGTTTCAAAATCTCAATTCCGTGAACCTCGGATAGTGCTCGGTTGCAAATTCGTACCCACGTCCCGTTCTCCGAACATTTTCCAGGTCTCGAACGCCGCAACCTTCATCAACCTTTCAGTCAATCAACCTCAACCGGACTGAAACCTGGAAAATGTTCCATTAACAAATCAAAGAACGCCACCGCCGACCGCTGACAATGCAAATGGAGCCACCTCGTTATTAGTTGCACTAATTTTGCATTCTCATTTGGCGATAATAATGTCAGGTGACAATTTATTTATGACATTTGCTTCCCCCTCTTTTATTGTGCGCAACAACTTCGTTGTTCTTCGATGAAGCGAGGTTGGAAAACAAGTGATTGAATATCGAACGGCGCGAGGTAAGATGCGGTTGACAAATGTCCGACGAATTATGTCAGGCTTCTCCAAGAAGGAAAGTCTCTTTTTTTCTCTCTTCATTTGCCACTACAAGATTTCGGTCGCGAAATTCTGCCTCGTGGGCGTTCGAGCGGAACACTGGCAGTTTGGCACTACTGGGTCTAATTTTGTTTTTTTTTTTTGCTTTGCGCTGCAGGTTGCGACAACAAAGGAGAGGCTGAAATTTGCATTTGACATTCATCTCACGCTCACGATGACGAGGGCCGCGCAATCCGAGCATGTCGTTCACTTTGATATCTTGATTCCGGGGGCTGAGAATGTTTTTCAAATTCAATTAATTTGCGTGGTTCAACTTGATTTTCGGTGGACCCGTTTTTGGATTTGATTGCTCTGTTGTGGCGAAACTTGGGTCCATGTTATCTGAACAGCAACAACGCCCTTTGAGAAATAATGTGCGTCCTTCAAGGTCCACCGCACAAACCGTGTAATTCAGTCGAATTCATTTCTACGGTGCTGCGTGCGGATGGGTGCGGGTAATCCAATACCCGTGAAGTTATCTTTTTACGTAAGAACCTTGCCTCGAAGTGACCGCGACTGACGATGGACATCGGTTGAAAACAAATCGACACAATCCAAGTGACGCATGTCAGAGAAAACCATGTATCACTGCTTGTTCGATTCTGGTTGGGATTTGCGATCAGTGAAAAAGCATCTGTCGGCATTCTCCTTCTTGGGAAGCTAGCCGCCGGGTTTCAACCGAGAGAGATAGAGAAGAATTTCGTAAGCAACTATTGCTGTTTGGATTGTAGATTGTGACGGTGACAACGACGGTAGCAACATTCCCTCTACGGAATGCTGGAATGTCTCGGTGACAGAGAGAAATCGTTCTTTTTCTTTTCGATCATATAGAATCCGTGTCATGACACTTTACTGGTTATTGTGCCACGACAAACACGACGCCTTCCGTGGTCTCGATTGATTTAGCAACGCACGCCTTCGGTTGGTCGGAATTTATGGATTGCTCTGCTTGGTCCATCGATAGGCTGCAGCCGATATGAAGTTGTACGTTTCAATATACTTAGGAACATGAATTCGAAGTCGAATTGATAATTTGCTGTATGGAATATGATGGGCATAAGATAAGGTGATGGCTTGATCGGCCATTTGGATTTTGTTTACTAGAGGAAATTTAAAATTATATTAATATTTTGTCAGTAGCAGTACTATAAGTAAATTATTTTTAAGGGCTTGGTTATACATTGGTCGTTGCACTCATTTTGCTATGTAAAGGGTGTACATGACAAAAATGACTAACACCTAATTGCTTACCGAAATGTCGTGATTTGATCAGATTCCCTTGAAACATTCCGGAACTACAAATTAGTCATGATTTCAATAAAATTCATTTCTTATTTTGAATATCCGTAACTTTCTTTAAAATCCCATCAAATGTTGTACGAGTGATGTTACCGGAAGTTTGCGCAAATTTCGACTCTTTGACTTTTCCGCCGTTTTTATGTTTATACTTCTGTAGAGCCAAAACAGGTGGGTGTTGGCCAAATTGGGATTTTTCAGATATAATCCTTAATAGGTTATAGAGTATTTTTCATGCATCTAGTAACCTAACGCCCGTGCTCCATCACAATATTTTCTATTGTGATGTGTCCTACCTTACCTCACCTTACCAATCAGACTAAGGCCGGTGTGGCCTCTGCTGTACACAGAAGTTGTTTCCATTGTAATCGGTCCATGGCTGTACCTCGCCAGCCTCGCTGTCTGCGGAGGGTCCGCAGGTCGCCTTCTACTTGATCAATCCACCTTGCTCGTTGCGCGCCTCTTCTTCTTGTACCTGTCGGTTCGTTTTCGAGAACCATTTTCACAGGGCTGTCGTCCGACAATCTTACGACATGCCCAGCCCATCGTAGTCGACCGATTTTTGCGATGTGTACGATGGGAGGTTCTCCCAGCAACTGGTGCAATTCGTGGTTCATTCGCCTCCTCCACGTTCCGTCTTCCATCTGCGCTCCACCGTAGATCGTACGCAGCACCTTCCGTTCAAAGACTCCAAGGGCGAAATGTGATGTGTCCTACTCAATGGGTAAATTGAACTGAAGGTGAGTTTGAAAGAAGGGGAACTTGGAGTAGAGCACACGTACCCACTGGTTGACACTAAATATTGGCCAACGTGCTTTTGCACATTTGTTTGACGATTTGTTAAGCGACACAGGTTTCCAAATCCAAAGTTCGGATACCGTGCTGCATCGGTGCCCGGACTTTTTTTTCATGAATCTGGACATATTTCAATTCACAAACTATCATGCAGTTATGAGCTTGTAAATTTATCATAATAGTAGGTATATTAGCGATAAATCTGAGAGGGCTGATTCATCGATTTCTTTTACAATTTTTCCAAGTTGTAACATTCCGCTCACTTGCATGTTCGGCGGTGGGAATGTCTTTCGTAAGTAGAACAGCCGACTGAGTTCATCAGATATAGCTCGACTGGGCTTCAGCTTAATAAACAACTTAGTATTATAGTCATTTATTAAATGAAATGTTCTTACTATTCTCATTCAATGCTCATTTCAGCTGATAGTGTTCAACACATAGTTATCACCAACCATCGACAGCCCGCAACAATAACTCTTTGTATCTTTTCATAGAAATTGCTAAGTTCTTCAAACATCCGGAGGACTACAAGGATTTTACTTCTATCTTTGTTGTTAGTTTTGTTTCTTTTCAAACAAATAATTTATTTCTACCAAATTTTGAAGACAATATATAATACTTCTCTATTTCTCAAAACTTTTAAAGTTAGGCATAAAGATGAATGAATGTACCGGAAACTATACGGACACATGCGAAGTTGGGTACAGGCGACTCGTGAGGTAGTAAGTGCTTTCAAGAACGTGGAGCAAGACAGGTAATTGTTACCCATTGTATCTATATTAATAAAATGGATTTTTAATAGGTTTGCGTCGACCATCGGTTGAAGCGGTTGAATCGGTTTTGTCGATACTTTGTTCCGCAATATTTTGTTATCGGGCGTAGCGTTTTGTCTATTATTTCGGTTGCCTATTGTTCGTTGCGCGAGTGATCGAGTGAGCATCAGAAGTCGTGGTTCGCCGGGTAAGATCGGTCGGTGGTGAGGTACATAATTAATTATGATTCAAATTATTCGTTCACCATGCTCGTCGGGCCACCCTATCTTAGAACAAATAAACCACTGTCCCATTTTGTAAGGGATCCCAGCGGAATCCGGACTGTTGGTGTAGATCGGTCCAAGTTGGTACTCAAGCGTTGAGATGAATTACCTTATTTTCCTAATGAAATACCAATATCACACTCTGTGAGTGGCCGCAATAGCATCCTTACTGTTGGTTTAAATCGGTCCAAATCGGCTTTCCAGCATTATAAAACATCTCCTAGTTTCCCAATGAAAAACCACTATCACATTTTGTGAGTGACCCCAATAGCATCTTTACTGTACTGTACCGGTCAAAATCGGCTTTTCAGCATTATTTAAAATCACTTTGTTTTCCCAAAGAATAACCACAATCACACTTTGTGAGTGGTCCCAATAGCATCCTTACTGTTGGTTCAAATCGAAAATCGGTACTAATTACACTTGACAGCTTATCGTTTACCAAAACGAACCCTGCTGCCTCCCAATCCTGCTATCCAAAATCCCAGTGATTTCTCGTGGAAGTGCGAGGTGTTCTCGGCTTCTAATAAAGCGAGTATCACGTCAACATATTCCTACCCATTCCCTACTTGACCTGCATTCGGGCGAGGCCGGCGCCGGTATTGCCTTAGATTGGGATCACCAGTTTTTACACATTGAAGATGTATGTTAGTCCCAAGCATGATCTGTTGGTTCTCTGTGTAATAACAGCTGATCTGGCAACAACGGAGTAGCAACCTCGGGCGGTCAATCATGCTCATGCTCATGCTTATACTTCTGTGGAGCCAAAACACAACTACATCCATTCATTAGGATTATTGTTGTATGACCCATATTTGAATTGGTGCAAGTCAAATATCCTTTCACAATTTAGGTGTAATGTACATTGATTGACATAGCCCCTGCTCCCAGTTAGGCTCGATTTGTTTTATAAAGTCTAATACCTTACCAGGATCGTTTTGCCAAATTTCGGGGGGCTCTAGTAACCCCTTTCCAAATATTGACATCCTTTGATTGAATAATGCTCCACAATTGCAAAGTATATGTTCTTCAGTTTCAGTTTCAAATTGGCAAAAACGACATTCTGTAGAGTGAGTTCTTTCAATTTTATTTAGGTAATACCTACTCGGACAGTGACCAGTCAACAGACCAGTAATTACCCGAAGGTCTTTTTTACTCAGATTTAGTAAGATCCGTGGGTCAAATACAACAAGAAAGTGGGTCAAATACAACACATTATGGCGATTTTCAGTGCAGGTGAAGTGCGTAGAAGCTGTAAATTGAAGTTCGACACCATTTCTAAATCGCTATCGGTGTTAGATAAATATGTGAAATATCCAACAATAAAGGAACATTCGGAATAGGGATGGTGTTAAGATGTCAAAATACGATATCCGGCGCCATTTTAGATTTCCAAAATGCTTACCATCATCGGTTCTAAAAATTCGGTCTTATATTACACAATACAGCTATTCTCAGCACAGAGACGATGAATAGAAGCTGAAAATTGATGTTTGGCGATTGCAGGGCAAAAGATCTCGTAGGGCAAAAGGTCGCGCAGGGCAGGTTGGGAAAATTTCTCGACTTCGCTGGACATAGAGTATAATTGTGGCAAGCACAATACGTCAAATTTCTCCAGAAATGTCGAAAACATTACAAAATCACAGTCCCCGGCACTTCCAAAGTAATGTTTTTTTTGGACGTTCCGGAGAAATTTGCGAATTGGGCGAATCTGCTTTTTGCAAGGCTTTGACAAATAATCGCTTGTTCCAATCGATCAGGCTCGATACAGACTCTCTAATCATTTTATGCTGGAAAATTGACTCTTTTCTTGAAATTGTGGTTGCCCTGAAAAAGGCCGATGGTTTTGCTAGCATAAAGGCATTTTGAAATACTGATGACGTTTTAGTATACCGATAGATACTATCCAGGGCATCAAAGAAATGGGAAGCCATGTATGTGGTGATGAACTTGGATGCCAAAACTAAACAGTTCAACAGGATCGGTTGCCCTGCGCATATAGCGTACTCTCTTTTCCACGGATATTTGTGGCCCTGAAAAGGGCTGTTTTGGAGTCAGGGGAATAGCTACCGTCGCCACTTCACTTCGTCATGAAGGTGGTTTACTTGGTCACGGCTTTGGTTCGTTCGGAAACGGCGCGTTTGGCTAGCTTTCTCGGCGGCAGCAGAAGTCGATCGGCGGTTTGAATTTCCTTTGACATAAGGGTCTTCCGTCGATTGATTTGGGCCAATCGGGAACCTGGTTAGTTGGGAGGGGGGGGTGGGGTTTTTTTTCGGGGGGGGGGGGGGTTTTGTTTTTGGTTGGTTGGGGTTTTGTTGGGGGGTGCTTGGTATTGGACTTTCGAAAGAGATCTTGGCGCTATGAACGGTGTAACAGTAAGATTTCTGGCAGAAACATAATGAAAAACTTCAAGAGCGCAGTGCGGTTGGGAAACAACCGTTCAGATGCACGTGATTGGTTAATTCTTGTTTTGACGGCGGTTCGCATTTTTTCTCAATAGTATAATGTTTAAAATCAATAGTTTTCAATATACGACGCGTAGTGAATGTCCCGATCGATTGATGCCAAAATTCTGGAAATCGATCGTGAAATGACTGAATAAGCAACGTTCAAAATCTACCCATTTTTCGTGACGCTCCAACTTTTCGCACTCGCAACGTGTACCCCAGTATTGAAAACACAGACGTAGTCCAACGTCAAAACGACCATCATACTTTGTGAGTGGCCCCAACAGCATCCTCACTGTTGGTTTATATCGGTTCAAATCGACGCTCAAGTGTAGTTGAAAAAATTGTTCGTTTTCCCAATGATGTAACCCACCATCACAATTTGTGAGTGACCACAACAGCATACTTACTGCTGGTTTAAATCGGTTAAAATGCACTATAAGGGTAGTTCAAAAATTGTTAGTTTTATAAATGAAGTAAAAGCTGTGAGTGGCCCCAATAGCAGTTAAAGCATTTACACCGTGTCCAATATATTCTCATACACTTTTTCCTTGCATTGGTGTCGTGCAACTACGCAACATACTTCACGTATGTGTTGGTGTAGTTTTGCACTATGTTTATACAAACGCTTTTAGGTTATGTCCGATTGTTTTCATTCGGTTTTTATCTTTGACCAGCGATGAAGGAGTTTCGTGCTGTGGTGATAAAAAAGTTTTTGAAAGGTGAGCGCCCGGGCGCTATTTTCAGAAATTTGAAAAACCTCGGAGTAAAGCGGGATTTTGTGTACCGAACCACCCGAAGGTACCGTGACACCTGCTCGTTGAATGACCGGAAGAGATCCGGTCGTAATCGTACGGTGCGGACTGTACGAGTTGTTAAAGTGGTCAGGGAACGGATTAGACGAAAATCACAGCGCTCTGTACGTAAAATGGCCGCAGATCTGAATGTTTCGAGATCGTCAATGCACAATATACTGGAAAATGACCTCGGATTCCAAGCTTTCAAGAAACATAAGGTTCACGGAGTTTCAGAACCTTCCAAGCAGAAACGACTCGAAAGAGCAAGTCTGCTTTTGTCACGGCACGGTGGGGAAGAATTTATCATTTCCGACAAAAAGTTATTCGTCTTGCGACAATCCCACAATGTCCAGAACGACAAATTGTGGGCTCTCTCTTCGAGAACTGTTCCAGAGAGTGATAGGAATATTCCACGGTTCCAAAGTGCTGCGTCAGTGATGGTTTGGGGAGGAATTTGCAAGCGAGGCAAATTACCACTGGTTTTCATCGAAAAAGGCGTTAAAGTGAATGCCGTATATTATAAAACGGAAGTTTTGGAGAAAGTTGTCAAGCCATATGTACAAGAGGTGTTTGGAGATGATCACTATGTGTTTCAGCAGGACGGAGCGCCATCGCATACTGCAAATCTCGTTCAGGGCTGGTGCCGAGAAAATTTGACCGACTTTTTGGACAAGAATGAATGGCCTCCCAGTTCACCAGATCTGAATCCCTTGGATTATTTCGTATGGTCATACATGCTGGCGAAGGTAAATGACCACAGGGCGTCTAATATGAACCAATTCAAAACCGTAATCAAACGAATTTGGGACGAAATGCCGATGGAAGTCGTGCGTGCCGCCTGTGACGGTTTCGAAAAACGTCTGGAGCTGGTCAAGAAGGTTAAAGGCGGTTTTATTCCAAAACATATGCTGTAGTTGATCAGTATTATATTGCAATGGGTAAAGTTATCAATAAAATCTGGATTATCGATTTGAAATAAATAGAGTTTTATTTTGTATGAGAATATATTGGACACGGTGTAAACCGTTGGTTTGAATTGATACTAATATTGAAATATATTTTTGTGCATCTCTTTAAAGGATCTAATCGGAGAATACTCTGGAAACATAAATAAACAAAAATTCAGCGCATCGTTTAAAGTAAACTGCCAACCCAAGCCTTTTATCCAATATTCCAGTCATTTATTGTGGAAATGCAGAGGATTCCTCGGCTTCCAAAAAAACGAGTAACACGTCGACACATTCCTACCCTTTCTTTAATTGATCTGCATTCGGACGTGGCTGGCCCAGTTTTTGCATATTGAGGATGTATGTTAGTCCCAAGCATCATCTGTTGGTTCTCTGTTTAATAACAGCTGATCTAGCAATAACGGAGTAGCAACCTCCGCTGGTCAATCATGCTAATTATCATGCAAAATTAAGACTACCGAAACATAAACAAACGCAAACCGATAAAAGCTGTGTTTGATTGTATTGATTTTCGCGTCTTTTTTGACTGATTTCTATGTCCTAAAGGCCGCTAGCATGTGTCGCTCTCCGAATTTTACATGAGTTTTTGGTACTGTGTACCTAAGCGCGTAATTTGATACACCTATAAGCTTGAGCCCATATTTCAACATCATAGAACTTTAATGAAACCAATACGCATGGAAATTGCCGCTTGAGTTAGTCATTTGGATGAATAATAAAACAATTAAACCACAAAAATACGTCGCTCAGTAAGCTATAGCTGCACATGGAAAATATCCGCTCACGCATGAAACAGAACACCATCGCATATCGTGGGGGCGTACCGAGTGAAGATAACACCATTAGCCGTGCGCCGAGCCAGGAAGAGTGCGACGGCGGGGAAGAAGCATCATATGTTTCAACACGTTCCTTGTTATCAGCGTTGAACTTGGCAGCAGCAACTCGCAATAAAGATACGTACACAACAAAACAACGTCGTTCATTGAGGCAACTGTAACGCCATAACGAAGCGGAATTGCAAGCTGCTAACGAAGGTCTACGAGTCGACGATTTCGATTTCCACTCAGCCAAATTAGTTTTCGCATCATCACCGGTGTCGGCCGGAGAGTACCTACTTGCCTAGAGGGCGCCGATCACGATCAGACCTTGCCGGAGATTGGGTGAGGTTCTTCTTTTCTCCGGCCAATGATGCGGGGAATGTAGGGATGATCAGTTGTTTATTTGTTTATTTCACCTTAACGTTTTTGTTCAACCTTAGATTGAGATCCCCATCGCGTGCGTGTCCGGGCACTTTCTATCGTGAGAAGCAGCAGTACAGGTCGTTTATTGCGGTTATCTTTGACGCTATCTTTATTGGATTTTCTTACTGCCGACAATGGTAGTTTGTTTCAAAAGATGAAAGTTTAAAATGAGAATTTGATAGTTTCTCTTTGTTGACTATCTTTAGGATAGTGCAATAGCTTAACTGGTGGAGTATTTCTTGATAATTTTCTTCAAGCGTTATGAACACCTGATTTCCCGAACTGTTTGATGAAAATAGTGCGAAACTTTTTTGTTTGAAAATTATAATCCAAAGAGAAAGTCGATGAAAAAAGAAGCGAAAAAGAAATTATACTTTGGATTTCTAAAATTTTTTTTCAGCTCTTAGTAAGGTGCTACGAAATCCTGGATACTATATTAAAACATTGAAAATTTTAACAAATTAAATTTTCTTATTGATCCAAAATTTTGAAAACAAAAGTTTACCGTTCAAATTTTTGCACTCAAAAGTATCGATTGTCTTAGTCTCTCAATATCCCGGCCTTGAAAAAAAGAAGGACATTAGTCACGTGTTTTGAAAACGAAACGGTTTTCAAACCCTTTAGCGCGTCTTCATAAAAATAACATATTGCGTGAAAATGTCCACCACACATAGGCGTCATAAAATTTAGCTTGATGCGGTGCTTTTCTGCTATTTTCAGACTTTTTCGTTGAGAATATTTACAGCTTGTCAATCACACTTTTCCAACTGTCGTCAATGGAACCGGCATTTGGCTGCGCCATAAGATTGTTATAATTTTCTGCACATATTTTCTCACTGCAGAGGGCTTCTTCTCAGAAGACTACGTTATGAACATAAAATCATCACCATTGGCTGATGTTATTAAACTTTTCTTCAATTAAAAAATAAATGTGTCCTAGAAAATAAGGATGCGGAAAATCATCTTTCTCAAATTGTACTGCAACTTGCAAAAATTAAATACATCTTATCAGTTTCGGCCTCATTAAATTATTCTTATCAAACCGATGAAGTTACAACTCACTGATAACGGAGAAAAAAATATTTGTTTGAACTTTAAATTGTTGTCAAAAAAAACAAAACCCACTTCAATACCAATCACGGATGCTACATTTGTTGCTGAAAAAAAAATTCGATTTTCCATAGTTGTTTTTCTTCAACCACATTTTTAACTATTATTTCCACCAAACTGGATGCCATATTCTTACCACTCCGTAATAGACAAGCACAATTTATTTATTCAGCAGTTATGATGAAACTTTATAGCTCAACAAAACACAATTTTATGGTCAACACCAAAAGTAACGTAAAGGGTTTGATCAGCAGAAATATGATATTGATAATTGTGCCTTTTCCATGGGAGTCATAATAACTAATGGAACTTCTATGTGCTTGAACCGGTGTGCACTCCAACGCTTTTTGGCCAAAACTGACGACACGCTCAGTGGTTTGTAATCTATTATACTTGAACACATATCGTGTTATCGCTGCTTTCAAACGTTCAAATGTTAATGTTATCAATACAAAGAGAATTTTGTATGTGTAGACGCGATGTATTGTGACATCATTTGCCTGTAATGAAATCGTTTTAAATAATTACGACGAGTCAAAAATATTCGCATACTTTTTCATTTGAATTTCATTGTATCATGATGAAGTTGTAATTCGGCAACAAAACTTAAGTGTTACTAGAAAATATTAAACTTTGCGAAAAGCATTAGCCCAATTTATGAGATAGTGATTGAATTAAACGTCAACTCATCGCGAAATATATTGGATGAACGTGGCGCGAGAACATGTAACGCAATTCAAAACAACAATGTGCGGAAATGTAATCGTTGAACCGCGGCGTGTCGTTTACTGATTCCGTGCCGACACGGATGTTTTCTCCAGAATTTGATAGACGAGATCAGCAATCCTTCTTTTAACGGATGACTCAAATTCCTCTCATATTCTACAGTGTAAGTTTCCGCACAATTATTCAAAAGATAAAAGTGGTTTGATCGATTCTGAAAATATGTAGGGTACGGGACGGGTTTCGCCGTTTTAGTCAGCACCTGAGACATTTGATGAAGCTGTATAACCTATAATTAGAACATACCTTCAGCAACGAGCATATTAGTCTCAGAAAATTTCATAGCCATGGAATAAATTACGAATTGTAGAATTTCTGGCGCATGCGGATTGCTTTCCGATTAAAAAATAAGTTTTCTTCAGCTCTCTGAATCTGTACATAAACTAACAATATTGTATGAGTGCGATTCTGTGCATATGTGCGAAGGCGAAATTAAATAGGCCAGTTCACGATTTGCTGCAACTGTCAATTTCCTCAACCCGCTCCTTCGTTTTACCCATCCGTTCTCGAAAAAAACAATCAACCAAAACATGTTTGATTGGTACTATCACAAACTCGTTCACAAAAAGGTGTTTATGAGACAGACGTACACGACCAAACTTTTAGTTTGTCTTTTGATCTTTAGATTTAAAATGTGTATTTCTTATTTCATTTACTCCCACGCAAATGTTAGCCAAAGCGACTCGTGACGACAAACGGGATGCTTCGTTTAAAAACAAACAAATGCAAGAGACAGCAGGCTTCACGTTATTATTTGTGCTATCCATGGTTAATGAAGAAGAGAGGAAACATGGGCTCTCTCAAAACAACAGTGATGCCATAGTTGCCGCTCAACAGCGAAGCATTATTTATCGCGTTGGGCATTATTGGACAGTTCAAAGTCATATTTTTATTTCAAATGATAGTGTCAGAGTGTCGTGAGTGGCCGAGATATTGTTCTGCCATTTCTACAGCTCCCCGTGCTCTCTCAGTTAAGGATGCCCCTTACCATCCTTCTCTAATAGTTGCTGTCGAGGACGTTGTAGCTCGAGACTTCGTCGACACTCCTGCTACTGTGTCATATGACTTCCGTAGAGCCGACTATCGCAGTATTGGCATGCTTTATCTAGTTTGGATTGGCAGAGCATTCTTGATTCGACCGACGTTAACATCGCTGCTCAAACTTTTCCAATGTCTTCGCTTATGTCATTACTGGGATAATGTCCCAAAAAAGATTGTTCAGACTGACTCTCGGGTTCGGATGACGAATGCTCTTCGCTCGCTAAAACGGGGTGATTGGCAGAAAGGCTCTTTAAAGATTCACGAAACATCAGCACCATGTTGCTGCAACGTCATCTATAGCAGGCTCAACTACGAATATAAATTTGATCTGAAGTCCAAAGTATTTTCAACGTTATCTGAGTGGGGTTCAACGGCGTCTCAAATCTCATCCGAAATCTTTTTGGAGCTATGTTACTCAACAACGTAAGGAAGTGGGCTTACCTTCATCTATGTTCTATAATGGCGAAAAAACTGGCACTCAACAGGAAATTTGCGATCTGTTCTCGGTAAAATTTGCTATTGTTGGTGAAGACGAGAGACTAACCAGTCATTCTGTTCACCGCTGCCGCCGGCAATTTTCCCTTGGCAAATCAAACACTCAGCCTAGTTGATGTGGATTCAGAATCAATCTCGAACGCGGCATTACACCCTAAAAAATGGTTTAAGCCTGACCGATGGGGTTCCGTCGGTTTTTCTGAAA